>JASDQU010588240.1:41320-56412 GCA_032191745.1 Picea mariana | reverse complement strand
CTTGCCTTAATAATTTGAACCTAATTTTAGCCTTCTTTAAGCTTATTCTAAATATCAATAAATTAAACCTAAAATTAGCTTTTAATTAAACCAACTTGAGTTTAATATTACTAACACTAAATTTCATCAAACCTAGTGTACCTCTTTGTTTTAACCCATTATTAACATTTCATTAATTTTCTCCCTCAAGACTAGGGTTTCATCATTAATTTAACCAACTTAAAATTAATATTATTTTTACTAAAACCTATGGTCAACTTTTCAGTCAACCCTATTTTTAGCCTTTTTAACATAAAATAAGTCTAGCCTTAATAATTTTGAACCTAATTCTAGCATATTTTATGAACCTTATTTAATTATTAATAATTTAAACCTAAAACTAGCTTATAATTAAACCAACTTAAGACTAATATTATTTCCCTCAAACCTAGGTTTTACCTCTTTGACAAAAACTAACTTTAACTTAAGATTGTATGAACTCCCTCAATTCTATGGTTTCATCACTAATTTAACCGTAATCAACATAAAATTATTATTATTTTTACCAAAACCTCTGGTCAACCCTAATTTTCTCCTAAAACTAGGGTTTCACTCAACCAAGAGTATCTCCTTCACCCGCCTCATCACTATTTAATAAAGGCTCTTCTCTTTCTATTTTTCTCAGACTTTTTTGTCCTGATGATGGATCCTGCTATGGATCCGAAACGTCGACGACAAGATGTCATCAACACTGTGGATTTTCCGACAAATGAACATAACCCTTGCTTCTTCATTCATGGTTTAGTGATGGAACAAGAAGTGCATGACCTAATATATTATTTGATGTCTCGTCAAATATTTAGATAGTACAAATACTTCTTAAGGAATTGTACTATATTCTCCATGTCAAAGTTCACTACCACCCAACCATAATGCACCTCCCAAATTACCTTGGCATGCTTTCTGGAAGGAACAAAAATATGAACTAGATAGCACAAGAGTGCATATTGAAGTTGAAATTCAAGGACTTGTTTTCCTACACTTAGTTCCTGATAAGTAACAATGAAGTCAGATTCATTGTTGATTAATTGCGGCCACCCAAAGGTCTCATTCCCACATGAGTTAAGAACTTTGGTTAGTGCCACAACTAGGGGTTGACTAAGGAAACCTATAACATAGTTGACACTTCCCTCCTTATAATTAGTGTTCAAGTGGAATTTTTGTAGGTATTGCAACCAGTTTGATTGATGCTCATTCTATAACTTTCCTTGTGTCTTCATGAATTCTATAGGATTTTGATCACCGTGGATGATTATTTCCTTTCCTATAATATAATTCTTCTATTGTTTTCATGTTTTCATAATGTATTGCATCTCCTTTTCATAGATGGGATATATGCAGATAACATCAGATAGTGTTTCATTATGGTAAAACACCAGATGTCCCTATTGAGTGAAGACTACACTGATGGCATAGTTGGATGCATCTGTCTCAATCACAAATGGTTATTTCACGTCTTGAAACATGAGGACTAGTGCAAGGTAGAGGCAGTGTTTTAGATCTTGGAATGATTTATACTGTGATTCAGACTAGGAAAACTTGGCTTTAGCTCCACCTTTGTTCGCTTTAGTTATGGGCCAAGAAATATGAGATAACCCAAACTTTAACATTTAGTATAAGTTGGAAATTCCAAAGAAGCTATGAAGATCTGTTAGAGTCATCGGAGTTAGCCAATCATGAATGACTTGGATCCTCAAGTTTGTTAGTTTCTAGATCAATTTATCGAGGGTGCAAATTTCACATATAATATTCATTTGGTGCATATATATATTGTTGGTAAGCTCTAACTAAGGACTACAATATTATGGAATGGCTTTATTGTGTCAAAGACAAAACTGGGTCATTTAATTTCCCATAAAACAACATTTATGATGTCCAAATTCCTCAAAAGTGTAGGACCCAGAAAATCCTAAAAAATCGTATTAAAACTGCTAAGATGGAGAATTGTGTTGGGTTAGTGGAAGAGGTGGGTGTCTAGCGATATCCACCTACATCATCTATATTTTATGATTTTATTTCTCTAAGGTATAGTGAATCATAATAAATTTGGGAATTAGTATAATTCAACATGGTTTTATCTTCTAAAGGGCTAACATTCTAAGATATTCCATGATAAAACTTGAGGAAAATAGTGTTGATTTTTTTTCATCTTCCAAGTCATCCTTCCTTAGAGAAATAAATAATGTTGAAATATGGAAAGGATCCTTTCTCTTTCCTCACCTACATATGAAAAAATCATGCAATTTCACCCAAATGGATATGGATTTATATGTCAAGTTCATAAATGAGAATCCGACATCCCCTTCCAAGGAGTGTAGAAAGAGATCTATGAAAATAACTTCATTCTCAATAATTAGGTGATCAGTGAGATCCTAAAATGAAGTGATGTTTTCATGACCACCTCTAAAGTCACTTCCACTAAATTTTGGAAGAATTTTAAAATATCCCTTAGGCATAGGTTGAAGGGTTGTAGGAAAGAGTAGAGGATAATATCTTCTAGTTATCCAAAGATTGACATATCAAGGTTGATTGATGGACATGTTGTTAATAAATGAAAAGGGTGAATCATGGTTTTCAGCATTGGCAGTATTTGAGCATAAGGGTTTATGGATATAAAATGGAGAAATAATATCCTATATCAAGAAAATATTTCATATTATAGTAATAATGTATCTTTAGTAAGGGAGTTTTCCAATATTTTTTAATCAAAGAGGAAACAAGAAATTTTAGGATGATATTTAACAAAATATGAGAGATAATATTAGAAACCAAACTTGGATAGGTGATGACAATAAATATATTTTCATTGAAGATATATGCATTGTTCTAATATTGGTTCAACATTGTGATATGAATGTTCATTCCCGAGGTGAGAAACATTTTCC
Organism: Picea mariana; assembly: GCA_032191745.1. Taxonomy (NCBI): domain Eukaryota; kingdom Viridiplantae; phylum Streptophyta; class Pinopsida; order Pinales; family Pinaceae; genus Picea; species Picea mariana. Next base: position 53,488 of record JASDQU010588240.1, on the reverse strand, counting down.
TTAAGAGTCACTACTTTCTCACTTCAAGTAATGGATAATTAATAGTAATGGGAATATGGATTCATTCCCCTATAGAGTCACTACAAATTTATACCAAGATACAAATATTTAATAATACAATATGCTAGGTATCATTTCTTACCAAGTTGAAAACCCAATAAACAGTTGAATAGTTGAGTCATAATTAGCAATGTTGCTAGTTCCTATGTTGTTCCCCAAATTGTCTCACATCTCTCACTAAGGGGAAAATTCCAATGCATAGTCTGAAGGATGCATTTCCCTACAACACTCTATGCCTTCAATCCAATTCTTGAGACAAAGAACGGGTTCCCTCAATATTTCCTAATGAAAAATCCGTGTTTGTCACTTGAGGAAAACCTATTTAAAAAGATGAAGCTCATAATGGATTAATAGAGAAAAATGATGCATGGAGTCAATCTCTACTATTAATTTAGAACAAGAATAAGATGTCAAATTTTATTTCCAAGGTAATTCACAGAGGGACAAACATTAAGGGGGTTTAGTAGGATTCAACCATAGGAATAATATTTTGAACCACGGGAACCATAATATAAACTGGCTTGGAAAATAACTTAGAAAAGAACAAATATGGGCATAAGAGTAGGAAAAAATAAATTCGTAGCACATATTTATTAGGAAAAAAACTAGTGGGCAAGACAATCATAGATCCATTAGTTTATTGAACATTATATAAGTCACAAAATGAAGATCAGAAGTTAAAAAAAAATTCTTGAATTTATTATTGGACAATGGGAACAACCTAGGTCCTAATTTTACAATAAACCAAATAGTTCATTTATCAAATAGTAGCTCTACTTTGGGGACTATAAGGCTTAGATATAAAAAAACATTCTATTTAGACATAAATTGCACCATGGTTTGGGATCACATAATCAATATTCTAGGAATTTTTACTTCCATGTATATAGCCTGTGACTCAAAACATTCTTATAGTGAAAAGGAGAATGAGAAATATGAGAAATGAAAGAAGGAGAATGTTATTTATTTCTTCAAAACTATGATTCTCTAGCTATATGTTCAATTTTTATTGTCTCTTTCCTCTTTTTCACCCTCTTTAGCTGCTAAAAAATTAAAATACAAAATAAAAAAACTACTCATGTAAAAGAGAAATATCTCTTACCTATATGTTTTTGATGATATGTAAACTTCCATGGATATTCTACTAGAAAATCTTGGCAAAATATATATTATATTATTCTAAAAATACTTTATTATCAGACCTTAGATATCAGGTTTACTATCACTAACTTATTTCTAAAATTGATGAAATAGATGAAATAAGAAAATGAGAGGCTAAGAAAATGAACACACCATCCAAAAAAATGAACACAAGATGTATCTTGAGAAAAAAAATATTAGAGAAAACTTATATAGAAGGTTAGGCCTATACTCTACTCTCTATTCTTTGGTAATGAATTGAAAATACAAATAAAGATACACTCACTAGGGAGTTTCCTTTGACACTATGGCCTAATTGGATTCTACATAGTCACATTAATCCTTTGTAATTATCGCAAATCCTACTCACATATGTGTTTCTCAACTATGGACCAAGTACAATTCTAGAGAATGGAACTCCCTCTTCTCCTAGTAGCCAAACCCAATATTTAACACAGGTCAATAGCTAGCTAGGGTTAGGGTTTTTCATGCCTTAATCCTAAATTAGTGATAAGGTTTGGACCTTAGAGAATATTACTTAAACTACACATTTGGCTATCCCCACATGTGTGTGTAATATGGTTGAAGTGGCATCTACTCAGTACCATGGTGGTCTACTAGGTAGGTCAACTTGTGGGAGGCATAACTTTTGCATACGAGCTCTCATTGGGATGATTTTTACACCATTGGAAAAGTATTGGAATGTAGAACAACGTTGATGTAATGAGAGATATTCTTGAAAAAAAAAATTGACCCAAAAATTTCCATTTGATAGCTCAAAATGGCTTTGGAAGGTTTTGGACCTCAAGTATCCAAACTAACACCTACCACTAAAATGGGCCATGCAAGCCAATTCCTTTGATTTTTCCACCCAAAAAGTTTCAAGATAGATGAGAAACTATATAATGATACAATTTGAATCATTTGGGAGAAAATGTGCCTAATATTTTGTTAGGTAATAATCTTTGGGGAAATCACTAAGAAATATTTCAATTCCTCACATGATATTAACTAAAAAAAAATTTAACTTACACTCTGGGGAAAGGAATATCTCTTAGTCCCATGACATTAGGGTGGGATACTAATTGAAAAATTTGTTAAAGTTTTCTTTAGGGTCACCACTCTATATTAATCCTACAAAGTTAGGGTGGGTTTCTAACCAAACTCTTTCTTAGCTTGAGCTTTGGGGTCACCACTCTCTCTTAATCCCACAAAATTAGGGCCATGCATGAAAGTTCCAACTTAACAGTTATGTTTTCTACGTGGATATTACTTAATAGGAATAGTGTCTTCATAGGGACACCAACTTATTTGTGGAATACAACTTCATTTGTCTTTAAATATAAATGCATTCAAGAACATTAGAAATTCGTTGGAAGGGGAGATAATTTGAGGAATTGGGTCTAGTATTTAAATTGAGCCAAGGTAACAGTTTGAACAAGAAACAAGGGCCCTAATTTGAGGGACCATGCCCGATATTTAAAATCAATCCAAGGAAGTACATCGAATAGGAAATAAGGGGACTAATTTGATAAGTCAGGCCTGATCTTTGATATCAGGCCAAGGAAGCAATTAAAATGGGCCCCTTATGAAGAATCAAGATTAATATTGAAATAGGACGATGGAAAAAATTTGAACACCTGAGGAGGGGCCTAATTAAGGAAATGTATCTGATCTAGAAATTAGGAAAAAATTGCATTTTAAACAAATGAGAAGGGACTCGATTGAGGATTTGGGCTCGATCATCAAATTGACTCAATGAAACAACTCGTATATGTAAAGGAGGGCCTATTTGGGTATCAAGCTGGAAATCATGCCCAATTTGTTACTCAAGAAGAAAGAAAAGTTCAAACAAGGATGAAAATACAAAGTTTTTAAACATTCTTAAAGGGTTCAAAAGAACAAAAGGGTAAATGGATTTTGGTTAAGTGTCAAGGGACCCTTGAGTATGTGAAAACTATGAAGAAATTCTTGGCTTAAAATTTAATTATCTATGTTTTTTCTTTGGGCTCAATAAAGTGATAAGAATATACTTCACTTGTTTGCATGCTCCAATGTCCACTATATGATATCAAACAAGTTCCCCGAGCTTTGTATGAAGAGATGGACTATTCTCTAATTTTTTTAGGTTTCCATCATTGTCATTTTAATACTATAGTATCCTCTAAGAATAAGTATGTTGATGTATTTATTTAGGTTCTATATGTAGATGATTGATTTATCACACAAAACTCTTGGGCATGGATCAGTTTTATATGAAAAACCTTGGTCCTCTAAATTATTTTCTTAGTCCACAAGTCCTTCCATATTTAGAAGGGATATCCATTTTTAGTATAAGCATGCATATTATTTTCTTCATCATTTTGGAATTGTTTATCACAATCCCCTGCCCACTCCATTTCAGTTGGGTGTTACAATTTCTTCCAACTACTCTTCACCATACATCAACCCTTCATTTTACTGGTAACTATTTAGAAGTCTCATGTATTCGACTCATACATGCTCTAACATTAATTTTGCAGTTGGGATTGCCACTTATTTCTCTCAAGATCCTCATGAAACTTATTGGAATATGTGGAGTTGTATTATGAACTACATTTAGTATACTACAAAATTTGACATTCAACACACCTCCTACTCTTCCCAACATCTTGGTTTCACTAACTTATAGTTGTTGGAGCATAACCCTAACTTTAGTTTATACCTAGATTAGACTCCTAGATCTTGGTTAATACATTCCATCACACTTTATTTCACCTAATTTGGCCACATAGAGAATAAGGGCGCCTCATCCCTATATTTTAGGGAAAACTGTTATTTTTAGATCAAGACTCAACTCCCAGTTCTTGATTTTCTTGATTTATTCTTGATTTATTCCAACTCCCCCATGCAAAAACTCATCCATTATTGGCGAATGCGCACCTCCTCTTTGAGTGAGAGATTTATTCCTTTACTATTATTAGTAACTATTATTTTGGGTCAGTTAAGTGAGTTGGAACTGCTTCTCTTGTCATTTAAGTGAGCTTAAGTGAGATAATGTGCACCACTTGACTCTTATGGGCATTAATGAGTCTGTGACATGTGTATTTAGTGGTCTAGGTGTTGTGAGTGGGAAATCCCTATACGAAATATCACTTAGGGTTTAATTATGCATGCAAAAAAGACCTAAGGATTTCTACTTTCTACCATCATCCCAGACCTAATCCCCATTATTCTTAAGCAAATACATAGTTAAGAAGATCAAGTGAGCATACCTTATTTTGGGTGTTTGATATCGATCCTTCCTCACACTTGATCGCTCTTTGACTGGAGCTCTCCTGCCAAGGTTGACCTGCATTCACACAAGACAAATAACAAACTCCACATGCATTTGATATATATATTAATGGGTTAGATATTCAATAAACAAGTATGAAATAAACCATGAAAACCTCATATGGTGGAACGGGAAAAGTACTTCTTTATTATTAACTTCAACAAATCAACTTACAATGATGAAGCCGACCACTGCTCCACAAACCTGGTCCTGGGCTCCTCTTCAACTCTCCTCCAACTTCTTTGCTCTATATTTCTCTTTTCACAAGGATGGTTAAAGGGTTGGGACAAAGGGAATGTGCAATCGGGTATAGTTTCTTTACTATAATTCTCCTCTTCCAAAAGGGACCCCTAACCCTTCTTTTATAGGCTAGAAGAAGCTAGGTATTTGGTAGAACCCTCAGCCATGCATGGATGGAAGGTTTAGTTAACTCACCCAAAGTTGTGTGTTTCGTGAACAACTTTCCTTTTTTCATGATTTCATAGGTACACCCGGGTTGTTTTGGGTTAGCTAGCATGTACACACGTGCAGTAATGGAGCAGGGTGTGTGGGCCTTTATAAAAGATGTTTTAAGAAGAGTTATTCAGCAACTCTTTAGCAAAGAAGGAATCTGAGATGGTCTGATGCTAGGTAAGCATGTATGGTGGAAATTAGGGTTATAACAGATGCCCCCTAATGTGTGAGGCCAAAAGAGCATCTGATGGACGAAATACATTAACAATCTTTACTGATGTGTCAAACAAGTGAGCCCAGGGACCAGAAATTGGGAGGCGCCGTCTGCAAAAATAATAATTGTCTCACCGAGGCGGACATACCCATGCTCAGGATAAAATAAAATCATGGATACCAATCAAATACACTGTATATCCATGTCATATAACTATATAAAGTGTAGCCACTAACAATACACAGTGGAGCTACATCTCGAAATCAAAAAGATATACATGTAGAGTATCCATCTTCTTAGAAGTTGATAAGGCCTGATGGTTGGAGATGAGGTCTTCAAAGCTCGAGCAAAAACTTCAAGATCTTCAAAACTCAGGTAGTAGTGTAATATAAGTGTACGAATTCACTACCTAGAGGTCTTCGACGGCTCATTGGTCATGGACTAGAGAATCTTGATGATCAAACTGAAGACTTCATTGATTTTGAAGAAGGACTTGGTTGGACATTCAGGATGGTCAGGTATGAGTGCAAGAGACAAAATGAAGAGGGGACGACTCAAGCTTGGCAAAAACTTCTCTTGGACAACAACACGAAAAATGATGAGACTCAGGAAACATGGAATTAACATAAGTTTACGAGGCAGGAGGCAATGCAAACTCTCCATATGTTTGGAAGAATAACCAAACAGAGGAGGACACAACTCTATGTAGCGAGAAAAGCTTCCTAAGGTCATATTAAATCCCAGAGTTTGATGAACAAATGGACTGATGTGCTTTATCCAAGGGCGACTCATTATGCTGCCAATAAAGAAAATACTTTTCCCTTCCTCTTTTTGGGGTATATTTGATTTTTTTTTTTGTCTTTTTCAATAATTTTGGAAAAAGAATAAAAGAATGTTACGTTACAAAGGAGGAACGAGTGTTGAAAACATACAAGTTCAAGGCACAAGGACAAGACTGATGTTCAGAACAATGACACTTGGAAAAAATCCTCCAGGGGCCAAAGGTGTTAAGACGCAGAGGAAAATTGCTACAAGGCTTACGTATAAGGTATGCTTCAGATGGTTTAGTTGAGAGAAACATGGAGCCGACATTAGACCAAAGACGCAGGTATGCAAATGTAGTTAACAAAATACATAATGGTAACGTCCTTCGATGTAAGTTTAACGAGCCCAGAGAAGGTAAGCTCGGCGGTTTTTCATATTTAGAGAGTCTGAAAAAATGTAAAAGGAGGCTCCATTGGGGTACCTTTTTCGAAGGTAGTCTAGTCAGTTTGAAAAAAGGGTAAACTAGCACCAACAAGATGTCTATTCAAAACCATTTTAACGAGTGTGATAAAGACAAGATCACTCGACCATTTTTTCATTTTTAAGGAGTCTGAAAAAATATTAACTATGGACTCCGTTAGGAATGTTCTTTTGGACCAGTTTAACAAGTGTGAAAGAATAAGGTCACTCGGTGATCTTTTCAATTTTAGGGAGTCTGAAAAGAGCTTAACTATGGACTCCTTGGGGGTTCCTTTTTCGTAAATTTAGTCCCTCGTGCCTGAAAAAGGGTTAAAATGATACCTGAGAGTACTCTTCTAGAGAACTGAAGTTCCTTAGAGTATACCTTTGTTCGTACAGTTGACCATCTAGACCGAAAAAGGGGTAAACTACCGCCAGACAGATGTGACTTCAAATTTTAGTTTAATGAGGATGAAAGGCCACAAGATCGCTCGAAAATCTTTTCATGTTTACAGGGTCTGAAAAGGGCTTAAAAGAAGACCTGTTATGTCTTTTGGGAGTCCCGAGGGTGAGGTCAAGAGTGAAAAGGAATCATGCAAATGAGGCTCAAACTCGTAATCAGGAAAATAAAAAGGACTCCCAAGCCTACAGTGATTAGAGACAGCATGGACACCATAATGCAACTAGGATCTACCTAGGGTATCCATGTTCCGGTAAGCTCTACCACCAACTCATGACACTTCTAAAGAAGCAATGATGGTTTTGTGTCACAATTTGATGGGATCAATCCTATGGCAAAGGGGTAAAGACAACGAGATAAAAAATTCAGGGTAGAAACCTAACCTATATGCTCAAGTTGATCATCTAGTATTTTTCCATGGACCATCAAAAGTTAGCCAAAACTCAAAACAAATGTCCCTATACCCGATCATACCCTTCCAATGCAACTCCTGAATAACTCTAAATGGTTTTTTGTTTAAAGAAAATGATAAGGGGGGCCAAAAAAAGTGACAAAAAGAGGCCAAAATGTCTATAAATAGAAGGTGGCAGCTCATTATCACCATTGTTGATTTGGAAATTGAATGTGGAGCAAAAAAAACCCTTTGATAAAAGTGGTGATTCTGGGAGCTACAGTGGATGAAACGACCATTTGTCTGGACCAAGTAAGTATAAACTCTCTCCTCTTGCAATTTAAATCTTTATTTTTTTCTTTGGGTTCCATGTTTTGGGGGGGCATCGACCTTCAAAAGGTTGGCCCTAGGTCCACGCAGGCTATCTTAGGACATGCTGCATGTACATTCGGGCAGAGTAAAAACTACACACGTGTACACATGACTGTCAGCATTAAAGCCCGCGTGGACCCCCTTATTGAATGAAAAAAATTAAAAAACAAGGGTTAACCCTCCTGAACTTTGGTCTTTTGCAGGATGTATGTTCACTGGAGAGAAAGAGAGCATGAGGAGGTTAGTGAGTTGGTTGGGGAAGAACCCAATGTTGTGGATTCCTTAATGCAATGTGGGCTGCTCAAGTTCTTCTTATGTCCTTTTATGCGGGCACAACCTAGGCTACTGAATGCCTTTGTTGATTATGGGCATCCAGATGCAAATGCCTTTATGTTAAAGGGGTAGTCACTAGTGCCCATGAAAGAGGACATATATTTTTTTATTGGCCTCTCTAGGAGAGGGGAACCAGTCAACTTCTAGACATTTCCTTCGGGGCCGCATAACATAGCGGAATTGATAGGACTTTACTATGAGGCTGGTATAGACCGATCGAGCTCACAAGTGCCCATAAGAAATAATACTGACTTATCGCTGCAAGTGATTGTGTTTTTTATTGGGCGGATCACTGGTTCTACGGCTCTACATCAGGCATCCCATGCACTGATGAACTGTGCAGTCCAGTGCTTAATTGCACAAATATTTGACTGGAGCACAACATTGCTAGATTGTATGAAGAAACTGTTGACATATTGTTGGTCGCGGACACAGAGGAACTTCGGGCTCAGGACCATTCTATGCTCTTTCTTCTTTGAAAGAGTTCCAAGCTTTAGTCCTTGAGTAGTGGTATGAGGACATCAGGCCTCTCTTCCTGCAGTTTGTAGATGGGCAGTGTTATTGCCACGACAGGGTGGTGGAAGGACCAATGAGTCCTTTGATGATGATTCCTTCGCTTGGTTGTCATGACATATCCCAGTCATAGAGGATTACCCTTATGATGGGATTGATTTCTCGAGAGATACTAAGATACCAGTACCTCTTGGTGAGGAGTGAGGAGGGATGGGNTTTTATGTTGTTTTTGTTATATGTATTTTTCTTTTTGATACCAAAGTTTCTGATAGATATGTGTCTGTTGTGTGCAGATGTGGGACTAGTGCAACCTATGGACTATGCGAGGAACATGCGTCATCCTCGACCAAGGGCCGCACCTGTCGTCATAGGGGGACCAGCGGCAACAGGAGAGCTTCCGGCCAGGGAGGCTGAGAGGGTGTTGAGACAAGTCGAGCGAAACTTTACTTCACTCACCCGCATGGTCCCTATGGAAGAGATTGAGGATCTGCAACCAACTATGCAGCCTCATGTAGTTGGGGCACCATGGATGTGGGTCTGATTGTTTCGGCATTTGGAAAACGTTGTTGATCAGTACAATAGGGCCCATAGGCCCTGACCTTAGTTAGACTTTTCATGTGCCGAGAGCACTACTTGTATATATTTTTTGAGGGCATAAGCCCCATGACTCATTATTGGTCATACTTTTGAGGTGCTTGCATCCACCTATGTACTCTGGTGACTATGATATTATATATGGATTTTTATGTCTTTTTGTGTCTTATAGATCATTTTTTCCTTTAAAATTATATTTACATGTTTATGTGTATGTAATTTCATATGTGTGCAAGATGCCAGTCTAAAATTTGATTAGCTAGAGTATTTATAATTTGGTTTAATCTCCTAGGAACATGAAAATATGTAATATAATCAAATTTTCATTCTAAGAGATGTACCCTAAGGAATCGTCGGTGTAAAGTCAGATCATGAACACGGTAGACTCTATTTAACTGAGACACAACCAGCTGAGCATCGAGATAGACCCAGAGATGAGAGATACCAAATGACAAGGCGTCATGAAGCAACTCAATAACTGCACTATACTCGGTGACATTGTTTGTGGTGTCACCTAAGAATATACCTCCGGAAGATAATAACTGGCCTCAAGGTGTAAAAATTACCCAAGCTGTAGAGGCAAGCCTCTGAGTGTGTCGGATATCACTGTCTGCGTACCCAATGAACACCTTAGAATCACTTGACATCTGCCACAGTGATGAAAGATAACACAAAAAACAACACGTCCATAATACTAAAAGAAACTAGAAAGTAATAGTACAAAGACTATACATATGTTACAAAACGTTACCCATGGTGACCTTCCTATGAGTAATACTTCTTGAGGTAGAGTCCATTTCTAGGCTCTGCCAAAGAATTCCCTTCAAAGTCAACCAGATGATAAGCGCCCTTTTTTAGAACCTATTTTATGATGAAAGGTCCGAACCACATGGGTTTGAATTTTCCTGCCCCCAGGGGGTCCTTATCTTGGTCATAGACCAGGACAAGGTCAACTTCAGTGAAAATCTGAGGATGAACAGAACTATCATACTAACACTTGACTTTATGTTTGTGAGCCTCATTGGCTAGGGACGCATCATGATGCTGCTCATTGAGCCGCTCAAGGTATAATAATCGTTCTTTAAGTGGAGAAGTATCTGGAAATAATTGTACTGCCAACTTTAGGGATGGGATATGACATTCGATAGGCAAGACTGCTTACAGCCCGTAAATGAGTTGAAAAGGTGAGAAACCAGTTGCAGTCCTAACAGACATTCGGTAAGCCCATAATGTCAAGTATAATATCAAATGCCAATTTGACTTGGCTGAGTTGATCATTCGTTGTAGGATGGTCTTAAGAGATTTATTTACAGCATCCACCTGACCATTTTCTTAGGGGTAATAAGGTGACGAATGTTATTTCCATAACCCAAGCTTTGATGTTAACTCAGTCATCATCTGGTTCTAAAAGTGACTGCCATGGTCAGTGACAATCTCCCTTGGGACATAGAACCTTGCTATTATATGGTTGAATAAAAAGAGAGTTGCAATCTCTCCATCATCTTTAAACGTTGGCATAGCTTCAACCCACTTTGTGAAGTAGTCTATGGCTATGATGATATAATGGTACCCCCTTTCTGAATGAGGGTTTCATGTAGTGTAATCAATCCCCCACTTGGTGAAGGGACCAACTGTGATGACAGGAAACATGGGAGTGGGATGTGCCCTCATATTCCAAGAGAAGATCTGTCATGGGTGGCACTTCTTGACCGATTCGATACAATCTTTGATTAGTGTCGGCCAGAAGAAACCTACTCATAGAATATTTTGGGTTGTTTCCAACCCATACAAATGACCACAATACACTCTGGTATGGCAATCGTTAAGCACGGTAACTGGTTCTTCGTGAGTGAGACATCGGCGTAGGATGCAGTCTACACCTCTCCGATACAATGTATCATCAAGTATGAGATAATTCTTAGCCTGATGGCGTATACGTTGATGCTCATCACAAGAAGCAGAGGTGGGGCACTTCAAATTATAGAGATAGATAAGTATATATCCATACTAGGGATCTGAAGATGTGATCAAAAACATATCTCCTCTGATAGGTGACTCTTCATGCACAACATCACCTGACTCAACCTGAAGTTCCGAAATAAGTTCTGCGAAGACTAGTGACTTTTTGGATTTCGCTGAAACGAAATCTAAGTCAAAATCCTAGAGGATGACTATCCATCTATTGATCTTTCCACCTATTACCCGTCATGTCAACATGTACTGGAATGGATTCATGACATCAATTATGGTGGTCTTGCGAAACGAAACATAATGACGGAACCGTTGAACAGCATGAACTAATGCCAACACAATTTTTTCGATATGAGAATAATTGAGTTATGGTCCTACAAGGCCTCGTCTCAGGTAATAAATCACATATTCTAAGAACAAGTCATCCTCCTGATCTAAGACCATGTCGATGGTTGAATCTACTACAACTAGGTATAATAAGAAATCTTTGTTATAGTTAGGTGGCCAAAGTAGAGGGGCATTCGTGAGGGCATGTTTCAATGCCTAAAAAGAGCGTTGGGCAGCATCATCCCAATGAAAAGGAACGTCTTTCTTTAGTAAGCACATAAATCCCTTTGTGATCTCGACATAGTTGGCAATGAAACATCTTAAAAAGTTTTCCTTTCCCTATAGACTCTGAAGTTGAAGGATTGTAAATGGGGGAGGCAACTGAATTATTTCCTCAAACTTGAGAGGATAGGCCATGATCCCTGTTGTTGATACTATGAAACCTAACAAACTTTATGATGTTATGCAAAATCTGCACTTGTTTGTATTCAAGCGAATCCGAAAGTAGCGACAACACTCAAAGATAATTTGGAGGTGTGTGGGATGATCCATTCTCTTGTGAGATAGAGATGCTAAATCATCTAAATAGGCCTCGACTATATGCTTGAGGTCATGGAAATAAAAATACATGGCCCATTGAAAGGTCGCTCCAGCATTTTTGAGACCAAAGGGCATCTTACGATATGCGAATGTACCCCATTGACAAATGAATTCCATTTTGTGTTGGTCTTCGGGTTTGATTTGTATTTGATTATATCCCGAAAAACCATCCATGAAAGAGAAGGCCTCACAACCCACAC
>JASDQU010588240.1:27556-41270 GCA_032191745.1 Picea mariana | reverse complement strand
CTTTGACAAAAACTAACTTTAACTTAAGATTGTATGAACTCCCTCAATTCTAGGGTTTCATCACTAATTTAACCGTAATCAACATAAAATTATTATTGTTTTTACCAAAACCTCTGGTCAACCCTAATTTTCTCCTAAAACTAGTGTTTCACTCAACCAAGCATATCTCCTTCACCCACCTCATCACTATTTAATAAAGGTTCTTCTCTTTCTATTTTTCTCAGACTTTTTTGTCCTGATGATGGATCCTGCTATGGATCCGAAACGTCGACGACAAGATGTCATCAACACTGTGGATTTTCCGACAAATGAACATAATTTTCACCACAGAAACTTAAATGAACATATATAGTGCGTGGCTATCTTTGAAACAAAAGACTTCCCTGGGTTGATAATTTATGTTTCACTTGGTTGTTTGAAATTAATTAAGCAATTATAGTGACCAACACTAAGTGGATCTTATGCAACTTTAGGAAGGCATGTGTCAACCTGGGCGCATGCAGTTTTAAGTGGGAAAGTCATCTTGCTTGAGGGTTCCCTCACCATTCTCACAACCATCGCCATTCTCTAGAGGTCTTCCATCTTTCCCAATTAAACCATTGATTCATGCATTGAGCCATTGCCTCCATCATAGACCTGAGCATCATTCACACACCTCTAGAATTGGCAAGAACTTTGAGCTATCCCGTACCTTCCCTGTGAAGCACAATGCACCTGTGATTTTCCTAAGTCATGCTATGCCTTAACAGTTTACTGTTCCTGCCAAAGTAATTCCTTGACTAAGCATGGCTTGTTTCCGTCATTTGTTCTATACTAAGCCTGTTGCTGCCATCCCCCTCACTTGAATTGACTTAGGAATTGGATTGAAGAATTAGGTTTTCAGGACTTTAAGAAACACTCTCTAGGTGAGAGAGGTTGTTGGGGAAGTGATTTTCTTAGAGGGAGCCCAAAGAAAACTATAGTTCTCGAAGAATTATTATCTGGCCTATTGCTAAAGCCTTGGAAGGGAAGTGGGGAAGCTGAAGGACTGTTGAGAAGAGAAGGGGCACACTTCCTGGGGTGGGACAAGCATGTGGGGAATGAGAGGCTATAGGATGTTAGTGTGAGCTGGCTCTTGGGAGAAAATCCTTCCTGTTGATCTGTGTGACTTTCTTGTTGTCCTTGCCAAGCCTATGAATCCCTTGCCCGGTGGAGTTTAGTCCCAGCTCAGGGGTGACCCACTGTTGAGCATGATGAGAAGCATGGTCTAAGGCTGGGAGGTTTGCTGGAGGTCTGTATGCAGTTTGTGGTAATCTATTAAAAGATAAGTACCAAATATCTATTCTTTGTATGATGTGTATCTTTAAATCAAGTTATAATGTTGTTAGAATTGTCTGTGTATAATACCTGTATGTTTTAATGTTATTTCCACATGAATAGTGGCATGAACATAATGTTATAGCTCTTAATTTGCATTAGATAGATATGTATATATATATATATTTGGTGGCATGGCCTGACCTATGGGTTAAGGATGGGGATGTCATGAATTGGTATCAGAGAAAGGAGAGAAGTCTAGGAAGTGGCGTTGCCCGACCTATTGGGTGGATGGGGACGTTACAATTGAAATTTGTTGTTTTAATCTAGACAAAGGAAGGCCTACGAGCCTGTGTAATTGTATGAAAACATAATTATATGAAAGAAAATGGAAATGCTCCATTTTGAGTATTCTGGAAGCCTCTGTAATTATGTCCGTTTATCTGTGTATTGTATACCTATGTGAGGAAGAAGTGTATGTCTCTGCATACAGTTGATTTTGTGTATTTCAGGTACAAATCTCGTGTTGCGAGATGAGAAGGAGAACTATGGAGAGGAAGCCTGGTATAATTCTACATTCATATCGAGATCGAGAATTATTATTCCATTGATCATCGATCACGAGTAGGATCAATGATCCTACTGAACGATAGAAGGGAAATAATGATCAGTTCTGCAGATTGGAGGTAGCACCTCCTTTATTGCTACCAAAGTGCACAATGGAAGCATGGTATGAATATCATCAAATATGGCATGACAAAAGTTGAATATGCATGTCAAAAGGAAATCATATGGGTCAAGAAAAGAGAAAATAATAATTCAGTAAGCAAATCCAAGTGCTGATATGATCAATCATGGAAAGGCTAAATCAAGTGCCTCAAGAAAGAAGTTGGTGTAATATGACCAAGGTTACTTAGGGAACATGACTGGAAATATAACTCGGTCATGTAGGAGCTGGATCAGAGGAATCCAAGTAATAAAGGAATGATGAAAGTTAATATCATCATATTATATGGTTGTAAGTATGCAAAGTAGATAAGGAAAGATTCCTAGCTGGAGTCAAGTCCTAGAAGAAGAGATCATGAGGTAGATATCAAGATAATAGGAAGACAAGATAACTCTCCAGGAAGGATAGAAAATAGTAGAGGATTTTTTATGAATTATGAAAGTATCGAATATATTTCCACAATAGCATGGAGATGTCAAAGACAAGAAAGATTTCAAAAGAAAATGAATCTTTGTAGAGAATCAGTAAGGAACCATTAAGAATAAAAGTGTTCTATGCATGGTTTTGAATGTAAAGGAGATGGTGCTTGATAAGAATCCATCTTAAGTGGCATAGATCCATGAGTGACATTCCTAGATGTTGGAGGTATCATTTGAAATTACTATGATAAAGTAAAGGATGTTTTGAGTACTTTTAATTGATTTTGTGTAGCTAGCAAAGGAGGCATATGTGGATCCTTAAAGTATGTTAGATATTGGCTATGCAAGCCAAGTTTGAGGCTAGTTGGAAAGAAGAAGAGAAGGGTACCATATACCTGAAGTAATAAAGTATTTAGTTAGGAAAGGGATGAAGTAGTTCAGTTCGAAAAGTAACTGGATGTTGAAGACCCAAAGTCTATAAGACAACATGTTTGGAATTGTAATTCGTCCAAGTAGGAATTGGAGTAGTTGGATCTAGAAAATAAATGAAACCTGAAGGTTAATATCAAATTAGCATTTGGCTGGGAAAGCAAAGGAAGCCAAGGGTGATTTGGATAGAAAGTGATAAGGTCATAATTAATCATGCACAGTGATTACAGTAATAACACAAGAAGATTTAGGAATCCCGAAAGAATTGAAGACTTATGGGTTCAACAAGGAAAAGTGATACAGGGAGAAAGACGTTGCTGCAATTACTATAGCAACAATTATGTTATGGTTGATGGGACATCCATAAGAAGAGAATTCTTGCATGTTTTCAAGTATTGTTGATAATGTTGCTGAATATAGAAGGAAGCAAAAAAAAGCTAAAGTGCCGGTTAAAAGTCTGATAAAGAGGCATGAAAGATTCTATTGTCATCAACTAACCAGGTAGCATCAAATTTATTTAATGACAGCTATGTAGGTAAGTATTTCTCTTTTGAAATTATGATGCATAATTTACAAAGAGAATTTCAGGTAAGAAATTTCCCAGATTGAATTTTTATAATACCCAATATGGTATTGTTTAAGTGAATTAACATGAATAAGACACCACTAGGTGTGGTAAAGGCTAGAGACCTATTATAGATATCAAAGAATTTTAGCTTTATAATACACACACTGACATAGTAACATGTCGTGTTATTTTGGTTGTGAGGTAATAACCAAAGAAATAAAAGATAAGAACTTGTTATAGGAATGATGCCAGGAAAACTAATCATGCATGAGACCATGACATGGTTGGATATGGCAAGGTATGGACATGGAAAGGTTATATACCACACAAATACCCAAAATCTTCGTATATTTAAATAGTTATTGGAATGCAACCTTTTTGCTAACACTAATTCCCACCACGGAATTATATTCTTGGTGTAGTGTTCAGGTCAGAAAGGAAGGCATCCAAATAATCGTGAAGACAATGGGAAGTGTGTGGAGAAGGTGTCAAGACATTGGGCAGATTTCTAATTTATGGATGGTGAAATACATGACTTAGATAAGGATGATTCTAAAAAATCAATGCAAAGGTGCATTGAATAGATATGCATTGAGAGTTGCACTCAGGCCTAGTAAGTGGAAGAGTTTCACTTAGACATGGTAGAATTGTATATTTAAATGCATTTGCTAGATGTGTTTGTGAAAGCATACATATATATTGTTGCATGGAAATAATTATACTAACAACATAAATGTTGTTAACTCCCGTAGTTGAGAACATTTCAGGAGTTGTTAGAATTTGCAACAGGAAAGTTGCAAGACAAGTAGTCACATGAATATTGACCTATAGAAAATTTTCTGTTCAGAAATTGAAGTAATGAACTTACTGATATTTATTGTGAACAGGCTTAAGAACATAATGATAATTCATTATTTATTTAATAAAATTGTTTAGTATTGTGATTGAATTGTTAGTTATACTTCATAAGGTTTTTGTACATATTGCAATGAGAGTATGATGTACAGAAAATATTGACAATTTGTTGGTTGGATGCAAGATAGAAGCATTGCAAGAAAAATGATATTCAACATGGTGCTTTTTGAAAGCTAGAAGGAAGAATTCATACTATTATTGCAACAACAATGAAAAATGATGAAATAGAATTTCATATTTTGAAGAAAAGTTGAATTCCTTATGAAATTACTTTTATTTATAAAATGGAATGTTATAATGTTCCCTCATGAAAACTGTATGTGTGTGATACATATGAGATAATATTGATTAAAGTTGGAATGTTGATTACAAAGAGTAGTTATGGGGAAGATGTTGATCGAAGACAATGGATCTTACCCTGTGGATCCCAAGTGGATTTGGGTGTGTGTACACTTCTCTTTGGGTTTCCTTATAGAAGGTTGGAGCCCTAGAGAGAGAAGTGTGGGGATAGGTTTCCCGGTATGAGGCCTAGAGGGTACCTGGAGACCTCTGAGGGCAGATGGAACTCATGGAGCCATGGTTCTCTGAGAATTCTTATCCATCTGATGTTGGATCTCGGAAGGGGTAGGGGTGCAACTGAAGGACCGTTGAGCAAAGAAGCACACTACCTTGTGTTGTGCAAGCATGTGGGGAATGAAAGACCATTGGTTGGAGTGCTTCTAAGGTTTGGTACCTTAGCCTAGACTGTGTTGGTATTAATTGTGGACTGTGGTTATCTTGGGAAGCCATTGCCTTGGTGGAGTCATATCCCTTCTTGGGAATGATATGCTGCTGATAATTTTATCAGCGGCGAGATCTAAGGCTGGGTGGAACATCGGGGATCTGCATCTAGTCGATGCTTTCAAATAGGTTTAATTGAAGCAAGTAATAAAGAATAATGAGTTGAATTATTTCCGGAAGCAACTCAATGGAATAGAGCAATTGACTTCCAGTTGCAGTATGAATACTAGAATTGGTGCTGGAAAGTAGAGCACCAGATGGATAACAAGCTTCCAATAACTAAATCTTGGATCTTTTTGAAGATTTTTGAAAACCTTGATGGTAATTTGTAAACAAGTTGCACCAAGGATAGTGCAAAAATAAGGGGAGGGGATTGTAATATCCCAAGAACGAGCCCCAGTTGTAATTGTAAATGTAACATGTTTTATAAGCTGGTGAGCCAAGTGATTATAAGCTAGGAGGCTTATGTGATGATTAGGTCAAAGAGCCTAGATGGTAAAGCCCAATGATCATATTTTTATATATGTAAATACTCATATCAATAATATAAATACATCGTTGCATGTAGAATGGCCATAATAAAATAGAATAGGGGACTAAGCTCCACTAGGTAGGGAAAGGGATGTGGCTAAGAGGCTAGGAAAAGGGCTAAGCTTGAGGGATTATCTATATGGGAATAATATTATATTATTATTAACTAAAAACTAAGGTTGGACATAACCTATGTTACCCTAATTTCCTGTGGAAAGGGAATGAATGTTAAGTGGAGCTCATGCAACTTCATGAAGCTAGGTGTCAATCCTGACACATGCAGTTATATTTGGAAAACACGTCCTTCTTGGGGGATTCTCTGCCATACTGGCCACTCTCCCCATGCACTCACACATTCACGTAGCAAGCCAATACTCCATTATTGACTTCTGAAACCTGCACGGAACTCTAGAACCTACAACTATACCTTGAGTTGTCTCGTTCATTCCCTTGAAAGATCAACACATCTGTATCTACCTAAGCCTGTGTTGTGTCTGAACAGCTGGTTTTTCATGCCAACACAGTTTTTGGACTGGTGTGGCTTGTTGTCATTACCAGATCCCATACCTAATTTCCTACTTTTGTTACCCATTTGACTTAGGAGTTGGATTGAAGAAGTAGGTTGTCAGGCCTATGGTTTTGGAGAGGCGGGTTGTCAGGCCTGTGGTTTTGGAGAGGCAGGTTGTCAGGCCTGTGAATTTGGAGAGGCAGGTTGTTAGGCCTGTGGATTTGAAGAAGCAGGTTATCAGGCCTGTGAGAAACTCTCTCTAGGTGAGAGAGATTGTTGTGGAAGTGATTTCTCCTAGAGGGAGTCTAGTAGCATCTACAAAGCTCTAAGAATTCCTGATCCAACTTGTTGCTGAAGCTCTGAAAGGGAAGTGGAGTAGCCGATGGATTGTGGAACAATGAAGGTGTATATTCCATGGGTGGGTCAAGCATGTGGGGAATGAGAGTCTGTGAGTGGTGGGCGTAAGTAGGCTCCTCGAAGGAAATCCTTCATGTTGCATTGTGCAACTTTCTGTAGTCACAACCTACCCTAGGAATCTCATTACTCGGGTGGATTTTAGTCCCAACTCGAGGGTGACCCACTGCTGATAGATTGGAGCAACATGGTCTATGTCTAGGAGGTTCGTGGAAGTTCTGCACGAAGTTGGTGGTCATCTATAAAATATAAGTACCATTTCTACGTTTATTTACATGTTGTGTATGTGTACATGTTTTATATATGTGTGTTTATCCTGTATATGTTGTATGTATAAGGATTTACTGTTATTTCTGCATTTATATATGTATTAGCATAATGTAATTGTCTATTTAGTTATATATGTATGATGTATTGCAAGAGTCTCTGTGTGCCATAGTATAGCAGGTTTATGGCTGGTATGCCACGTTTTGGTTATCAGAAGGTCAATAAGAATGTGCTTTGTAGTAGCATGGCTCGGCTTGGGTGTCCGGGTATGTTACAAATTGGTATCAGAGCCCATGGTTTCAACACTGAACTTGGATGGGCCACGAATGTGGAATTTGAAGTAAAAATTCCACAGGGTTTTGATGTGTAGAGTGCCAAAGGGGCACTGAGAGAGCCTCTAGGTGGTCATGGAAAGCTCAGGAGGAGTGGCAGAGTATTTATCACAGTAATCATGGTTGATAACCACGATATTTAATTTGAGTCATGGGATCTTCATGGGGGGAGGCAAACCCTTCCCAGCCGTCAGATCTAAAAATGATGCACGACAGTTAACCTCCAAGTCCTTTAGACTTCATGACTTTGACGAAGTTTACGTTCTATTGAAAAAAGGGGCTGAGGTCCCGCAGTTCCAAAGTCCCGAAGTGATTTACAACCATAGATCATCTAGGGGGAGGAGAGTTGTTGTATTTCCCAAGAGGTTCGATGGTTTGGAGTTCGGGGAAATTGGTTGAAGTGTGCACAGAAGATACTTCCTTCCGAAGTCCCAAAGTCTCGAACTCGAGAGTTAATTTGGACCGTTCGTGTTTAAGGAAACGTGTCAGCAGATCACCCTATTCAGATTTTTGGTAGTCTGGGGGTTGTGTGGTGTTTTAATAGGGAAATCCTATGAAGTCTCAGAGAGCTGAAGCCCCAAATATTTGAAGTCCCGAAGTGATTCTTAGTCATAGATCATTCGGTAGAAGGCAGACCATTGGATTTCCCAAGTGGATTGACGGTTCAGTGTTCAGGGAAATCCGTTGGTGATTGCATAGAGTAGAGTTTCTCCAATGTTCTGGGAAGCAGTTGTTCGGTGGTTCAGAGTTTGGGAGAAACATGGTTATAAGTTAAGAAAACCGTTGAAGAACAAAGCTACAAAGTATCAAAGCACAGGGTATGACGTGGAATGATGATGTCACCAAGGGTGACGTGGACCTTTTGAAGTTGTGCCACGTGTCAGTCATAATTTTAATTTTGGTGTCCTTGTTGGACCAATAGTAGTCTGACACATGGGGGCCATGTGTCACCATCTTATATGATGAAAAAAGTACTAAGTGGACCCTATAAAAGTTAAGAGGTTCAGGAATTTGGAAATAATGGATGGGGAAGGAAGAACTTCCAGATCTCTAAAGTCTCAAAGTCGTGAAGCACCAAAGTGACGTGGCATGATGAAGTCACCTAGGGTGATGTGGAGCTACTCTAGGCATGCCACGTGTCACTTATTTTTACCACTTACAAGACTCTAGTAGCAATTGGGACTTGACACGTGTCACCCTTCGGTGGGGCCACGTGTCACTACATTAATTTTTTGACAACCGAGCAAAGGAGATAACTGTATTCACCAATTTGGTGTTCGAAAGGAATACAATGTGATGAAGGTGAAACTTGCGAAGCTCTGAAGAGAAGAGTAAATCCTCACTGTTGATCAGGAGAGGACACGAGGTAGTAGATCCCATAGTTCATGTTAACACATAGAAGTGATTCTCCTTGACACCATCTATCCGTTTAAACTGTCAAGTCAAAGTTGGGTGTATACGCTGCCAACTCACTAGAAGAGTTCACAACGTACTCTAAGTACTTTTATTTGTCATCATTTTTCATCATTGTATTAAAAGATCAGGACAAAGGATATTTCACTATTTTTAGCACCATATTTAACCAACTTTCTAGGGATTATGTCATAAAATTTTCTAACAACTTCCTCCAAGTGTGAAAATTCTGTTTGAGCTAGGCGTTGCGAACTCATTTCATGTAGTAGTTTCTTCTAAATATTTAATTCTAAATCCCAAATGGTGATGTGGGTTTTTTTGAAATGTTTTGTGGAGGAGCATGATAATGGCATTGACCTATTGACCAAATTTCAACCTAACCCAATTTTTCATTTAAAAGATAAAATCAAAACACCAGTGCACTGTGAACTGGTTGAAGAGGAGGGTTGGAGGTTGGACAACTTGCAAACATCCCTGTGCAAATTCAAAGACATCAACATCAATCCTAGATCCACATGGTACTCCATGAGAGTGTTCATCATGTTTGAGGGATGATAAAGGGGTTTTGGTTGGTTTTCATATTGGCGTTGTGAACTGTGTTGCAAACCCTTTGTTCTAAGACTGCTGAAACTTTCATCTTTTGCATCCTCTCAAATTTATCCTTAAACGAGTGAATTCTTACCCCTATCCAATTTACAAAGTGTTGTTGATCATTTGATGAAGCAAGATTAAAGTTGCAAATGTTGTTAATACTGTTAATCTATTTTTATGTTGATTCAAGACCTTTTTAAATATATATTTACTTTCACCTCCCTTTTATTATAGCCCTCAGTTGCTTTTCCTTACTGTTCCTATTGCAAGAGTGTCCTCTCTTATACCTCAATGTGTATAGAGTAAGGTGCATGAGAATCTGTACAAGGTCAGAGACTTGGATTATAGGAAGCAAGGGATAAGGTTGAGAGCACGGAGAAGAAAGATTTGGCCTTCAAGGAGTTGAATGAGACACTAGACATGTATCATGAAACTATTGACATAGATAACTTCTTAGATAGAAGGTTCTTACCTATCCAAAAGAAACTCAAAAACCTTTACAGACTAAACAGATCTCATCAAGCTCAATTTAGAAAACTAAAGATGGAGCTGCAACCTTTCAAAGAGGAGTTGGCCAAGAAAAATATGGATATGTTAGCTAAAGTTGCCACAAGGAGGAGCTCTAGAGTTAGAAAATGAAGACAATGAACACCTTAACTCATATTAGTTTTGACATTTTCTTGTTTTTTGTATTTTGCAATTTTGAGGATGGTCATGCTTGATAAATCATGTTCAGCTACTGGGGTGTTATCTTCTTAGTCATATATCATGATCATATGTTATTATAATAGTTGGTGGCACTGGAGATGCTTTTTGGAATACTTTAAGGTTTTTTCAAGTAAAATGGGCTGCTACAGAGGAGTTCGTTGTGCCTGAACTCACTCGCGTTGCAAACTGGTATTTATGACAATTTTTAAGAAATTAGCACACAACAGAGGATTGTTTTTCTTGTAATTTTTAAATGACAATATGGGTTCCTCTAAAATTTGGTGGGGAGGTAAAACATGGTGTTTTGGACTTACTGAAAAAAATTTATCCTGAACCACTTCATATTTTTTGAGACAAACCAAAAACAACACCTATGGGAAAGTTTACAGTGCATGTTGTCACAGGCATTGCGAACTCTAACAGTCTGACAAATTCGAGCTATGGGAAGGATGCCAGCTATGAAGGAAGGTTCAAATAGTCTCCTAGGAGTTAGTTGGACATGAGGGATATGTTTTCCATCTTCATATCAAGCATCATGACATGTTTCAAGATACATTTATAACAATAGGAAAGATCCTGGAAAATAGGAATTTGTTAGGATTTTGTTGTAATCTTTTGTAACAAGACTCCTAAATGGAGGAGGATCCTATGTAACTCCTTGATTTCGACCTCCTTAGGGTAGATAAAGATTATTCACTATAAATGAATTTTTTTTTAATGAGAAAATGGTTGGATTCATGAGCCAAGAGAGGAGAGAGATGGAGGAGCAGTTTTAGTTTCTCATTTGTAAGCCCGAGGGCCTCCTTGTAATGACTTTCTACCATTAAAGATTCATGAGAGTTGTTATTAGATTGTCATATTTGTTTTCCCACTTCTTTGTTATCTTATTGCTTGAACATATTGCAGGTTTTTAAGACCATATATGCCATTGATTGATGGATTCATGAACAACAAGGGATTTGTTGTAGCTTTCCCATTAAATCATTGTTTACTGTTTAAACAATCTTTATGTGTTTGTAGAAAGGATATCTATACAAGGGATGTTCTTCCTTTTTTCACATTCACCATGCTTTTACTCATCATTATATATCCCCTTTGTTTGATATACAGTTTGATTGCCTTTGATCTGTAGGATGTTGTGACTCCTTTCCCAATGGAATGCTTCTGTTGATAGTTTGTTTCCCTCTCTCTTTCTTTCCCTGTCTTGTTGATCCACCTACTCAAACCATTCAATCCATTTATATTGGGATTACACTTACAGAAGTCTAAGTGTGACTCTCAGTGATAACATTCTGGAGACTTGGCACTCCGTAGGATTCAAGGCACAAGTAGTTGGGGTCAAGGAATCCCGAAGGATGAAAAACAGAGTCCATCTCATCCATTGATTATAGTGGAAACATGGAAAATTACCCCAAGGTCCGGAGACTGGGTACTCCGGAGGAATTGAGTTATATATGGTTTTGAGTCGAGAAATCCCGAAGGCCGTAGTAAATCTCGACCGTTAATCAGGAGATGATATGTGGAGGAAGGAGAGGACCTCCGGTAATTTGGCACTCTGGGAGATATGTGGAGAGGTTCTTTGGAAATCCCCAAATACTGGAGCTGCAGAGAAAATCCTAGTCATTGATCGGGAGAGGATACGTGGCAGCAGATCCTGCATTCTAGAGACTTGGCACTCTAGAAGGATGGAGAGTGTGGACTGTCCGAAACTCCCGAATTTGGAGTCCGAGAGCTCCTGTTGACCTTATATCTAAACAAAGAATGAGGATCGTCGATCAATGCATCCTCCGAGTATCTAAAGTGCGAAGCTCTGGAGAGCCAGTCTGGGAGTTCGCTAGTTCAACATTCAAGAGAAGTCAAGTGGAAGTTGAGAGAACCTCTGAATTTATGGAGCCCCAAAGTTCTAGATAAGCACCTATTAGTTAGCGCTTGGTAAAAACCATGGTCACATGAGGTTGGATTCCAAATAAAAGGGAATTATGCCCGAAAACTACGTTAAAGAAACAAAACAAAAAAGGTCTTAGGAAGGAATCCTGTGAGATTTTGATTGTTCTGACCTACATCAAAAGTGGTAAAGAAGGTCTGTGAACCTTATGAGTGGATCTAACAAAGGTCCAAGAGATATTTTGGCTCTTAGAAAGGAGAATAAATGAATACGAATTGTGTCATTAAAAAAGACAATTTGCAATTTTCCATAACTATCTGCTTTGAACTCAAAATTGAGAAAGGAAGTAGTCAAAGGAAAGGTCTTGGAAAGAGGATTCCCAATATTCCATTATAATTAAGGATTTTTTGGATCTGAACTAGAAATAATTCAGAATCCCTGTGCATATTATTGTAATCCTTAGAGGCAAAGAGGGGTGGCCAATTGAATGATAACTAGGCCAGGAGATTGGAAGTGACCAAACGAATGTTAATCAGGCCAATAGAATGAGGATTGTAGTCTACTGATTTAATCCAGACAAAGGAAGGCCTACAAGCCTGTGTATTTGTATGAAAACATAAGTATATGAAAGAAAAGGGAAATACTCTATTGCAAGTATTCGGGAGCCTCTATAATTATGTCTATTTATCTGTGTATTGTATACCTCTGTGAGGAAGAAGTGTATGTCTCCGCATACAATTGAGTTTGTGTACTTCAGGTATAGAGCTCGTGTTGCAGGACAAGAAGGAGAACCCCGGAGAGGAATCATGGTATAATTCTACATTCAGATCGAGATTGGGAATGATTATTCCATTGATCATCAATCACAGGTAGGATCAATGATCCTACTGAATGATAGAAGAGAAGCAAATATCAGTCCTACAGATTGGAGGTAGCACCTCCCTTATTGCTAACAGAGTGCACAGTGGAAGAATGGTATAAATATCATCAAATATGGAAAGACAGAAGTTAATTATGCATGTCAGAATTAAATCAAATAGGTCAAGACAAGATAAAATAATAATTTAGTAAGTTAATCTAAGTGTTGATATGATTAGTCATGGAAAGGCCAAATCAAGTGCCTCAAGAAATAAGTTGGTGTAATATGACCAAGGTTACTTAGGGAACATGACTAGAAATATAACTCGGTCACGTAGGAGATGGATTAGAGGAATCCAAGTAATAACGAAATGCTGAAAGTTAATATCAACATATTGTATGGCTGTAAGTATGAAAGGTAGACAATGAAATATTCTTGGTTGGAGTCAAGTCCTGGAAGAAGATATCATGAGGTATATATCAAGCTAATAGGAATGCAGGATAACACTCCAGGAGGGACAACAAATAGTATAGGATTGTTGATGCATTCTGAAAGTATCAAAGATATTTCCACAACAGCATGGAGATGTCAAATCCAAGAAGGATTTCAAAAGGAAATGAATCTGTGTAGAGAATTAGTAAGGAACCATGAAGAAGAAAAGTGTTCTATGCATGGTTTTGAATGCAAAGGAGATGGTGCCTGATAAGAATCCATCTTAAGTGGCATAGATCCATGAGTGACATTCCCATAGGTTGGAGGTATCATTTGAAATTACAATGATAGAGTAAAGGTAGTTTTGAGTACTTTTAATTGACTTTTTGCAGTTAGCGAAGGAGACATATGTGCATCCTTACAGTATGCTAGAGATTGGCTACGAAAGCCAAGTTTGAGGCTAGTTGGCAAGAGCACGAGAAGGGTACTAGAAACCTCAAGTACTAAAGTATTCAATCAGGAAAGGGATGAAGTAGTTCAGTCTGAAAAGTAACTGGATGTTGAAGACCCAAATTCTACAAGACAACATGTTTGGAATTGTAATTCATCCACGTAGGAATTGGATTAGTTGGATCCAAAA
>JASDQU010588238.1:38045-48594 GCA_032191745.1 Picea mariana | reverse complement strand
GAGTACTTTTTCTGAGGATTTTCTATGCTATATTGATATTTGGTTCTTAACATTTAACATAGTTTAGACATGTTGAAACCTGGAATATTTGGATAGGATGTCGGTTGATGAAATCATTAAATATGCCTTTCACTCCTTTATCACCTTCCATTGTTATTTTGACTACTCTCCCTATTTTCATGTATATGATGTATGAGTAAAGAGGGTACAAAATGGCATAGATGTGATCTGTATCCATTGATTTCAAGTGGATATTCATTTGCTTCAATAGTTATAATTTTCCTCCTGTATCTTTCTTTGTTGGTAGAGTCTCTCTATGATTAATTTTAGTATCTTATGCCAAGGTTCTCTAATCTTCTTTTGGAATCTCAAACTAGGGTTTTGTTTATTTGGATTTCTAGTAAATAGTGTAATTTACTTGGGGCAAGGCTCTACATGTGATTGGATAGATTACCCTTGGCCGAAACAACCTTACAAAAGTGTCTCTCTAAGTTACTTGAAATCAAGCAGAGAATTAAATCCATGAAAGTTAAAAATATTTTAAATTTAAATATTATGATATATGATTTAGAATGTATCCATCATGGTAACTATACATTAAATGTGAAAAATATTTTAGGTTTTAACTAGTCATAGTCATATTAAGGTGGGATAACTCCTGATGATATATGCCACATTTCATATTGCCATGTCCTACATCTATGTAGACATATTTGGATGGGACATTAGCTAACGACATCATTAAATATCTCTTTCATCCCTTTGTCACCTTCTATTGTAATTGCAAGTTCTCTCCATATTTCATATATGTGATTTGTGAGTAAAGACACTACAAAATAGCATAGACATGGCCTATGTCCATTGATTTTAGGTGGGTATTCATCTCTATTGTAGAGTCTCTCTGCTATTAATTTCAATATCTTATTCCACAATTTTCTTATCTGTGTTTAGAATATTAAACAAGGGTTTTGTTCTTTTGGATTTATGATAAATAGTGTAATAACAATGAAGTTTTAGAAGTAATTTTTTCTTTATGGTCCTTCTATTTGTCTGGTGAAATTCGGTAATGTGCATTTATGTTGGTTTCAGTTTTCACAATGTGCAATCCAAAAATTTATTTCACAAATATGAAGATGTCTTAACTTTATGCATGTATATCTTTATAATCTTATTTAGACCTCAAATAATCTTCCTTATTTATCTTTTTCATAGAGAAAGATATATTAATGTTTCGTAACTAAAGAAACATACACGCACACACGCACACACATCTTTGGTTTAAACTTTAGATTAGGGTCGACATTGTATATTTTTTGTTCACTTAATATTTTATAATTTGCTTAAGTGTCGTGTGTTTTCTCTAGGTTGAGCATGGAAGGAATTACACATCTCCCTCATACTAGGCTATAGAAAACGCATTTTGACGTAATAAAATAACAATATAAATTAAGTGAAAATTTTTAAAAATATAAATAAATTAGTTTAGATTCATTTAATCCTAAATTTATTGAGTGCCACAAATAATAAAATTATTAGAAATGCAAACTTCAATTTTCACTTCAAAAAATATTTACACTTTGTTGTGACATAAATTAACTTAGTGTTTATTTTGCCACATAAACTAAATAAAGACCTAATTAGTTGTCCTTAGGCTTGGTAAGTGTGAAAATACATCTAGCAAAATTGTTGCATATCACACACAACAATGTGAAGGAGATGCATGAGCCCCAGATTGTTATGATATCTGAGCCTAATTTAAATCATTGGCTTGGATTTATTGTGCAACTTAAATAAGTATATATTTCACGAGACTTGGAGATACATAATTGAAAAATCAACCTGGCACACATTCTTTCCTCGTTTTTCATGCAACTCAAAGTTTGGGTTTGAAAACCTTAAAGTAACATTAATAACTATTATCATCAAAGTTAGTTTAGTAGTAAGTGGTATCACATAGCCTTGAGTTCATTTTTAAAAACTACACTTTGAGTTGCACAACAAATGAGGAAAGGAAGTATGTCAGGGTACACTAAAAATACCTTCAACCAAATTGATATTGACGATACTAGTTATTAATATTAATATTGCAAAAAGAGACAACATGCATACCTTACCATTAAAAATGATTTATAATTCATTATAGAGGTTGAAGTTTCAAAACAACTTAATTTTTTGTCAACATGATGGTTGTAAATGATTGTTCACTTTTCATATTCAACATCATAAAATGAAGAAAAACAAATTTGGTCAATTATAGAAAACCATAATAAAATGACACATCCACAACATAAAAGTTGAAATAAAACATGTACATATTACTCTTTGTTTCCATCAACCTAATTATCTTCCTCACTTAGTATGATAACATTGTTTTTCTCAAAAATATGTTTTGATCTTGGTTTTTGTCTTAGTACAACCATCAATCCCTATCCAATACATCAGAGTAAAAAACACATGGTTGCATTATATCCAAACAAGTAATTATTTTATATTTTATATGGTTAATTATATGTTTATAAATAAAAAAATCAAGAAGTTGTATATTGGTGCATTGTATTCATTTCTTAAATAGTGTGGTTCATATATATATTTGCACTTGTGAGTTTAAAAGGTTGTTAAGCACCAATGCTTTACACATGTACAAACACACCAATGCTAATAAATTTAATAAATGCACCAGTGCTCCTAATGACAACAATAATACCACTTTCTTCAATGATAACATTTTTTTTGTTGTTATGGTTATTGTCACCATGACAAGGCTTCATGGTGCAAACAAGAATACGTAGCAGTGCTTTCAAAATATGCAATACGCACCAATACATTCTAAATATGGAATATGCACTAGTGCATTCAAAATATGCAATATACATTTAGACATTCAAAATATGGAATACACATTGGTGCTTTGAAAATATGTAATATGCACCAAGACATTCAAAAGATATAATATGCACTAATTCTTTCAAATATAATACACACATGTGCTTCTTAGGTATGAGCACATCGATGCTCCTTATTGATATAAGTGCACCTCAAAAAATCCTCTGTTGGAACTTCCAACCACCCAGAATTTTTAATTATGATGAGCATCCATTAAAACCTCCACTCAAATCTCTGCTACCAATAACAAATGTTTTATGATTTATTTCTTTTAAGATTTTTTCTAATCTTGTAACACTAAAAACCTCCACTACATGATGTTTTCCTTGTAGTGTGTGGAAGGCTTAGAGATGGTCACGACCACATAAAAAGATGGAGTTATGGTCTTTGTCATAGATATAGTCTCAATTATCTAATAGTTCCATGGATTTGTTGTTGAATGTACTATAAAGTATGATCCTAGGAAGAAAGGCATTCTAGGTAATAGTAGAAATCAACCCCTCTTTCCCATATAATCTGCCTTTCCCATCAAGTAAATGCTTTTGTTACCCGAAGGAGAGGTTCCTATAGATACCAACACCCTAGTAACTGAATCCTTAAATATGCCTATTCACACTAAAAATTATTACTTTGTTGATAATTTGAAAAAAACAAAGAGTTTCCATACCTTAGCCTTCCTTTACAAGCTCAATTATTTCCCAAATCATCGAGATAAAGCATACACATAATTGCATTGGGACTCAAGTATGATGATGAAGAAACAATCACTTACAATATTCTTATACTGATACATGGTATTTGCCCTTCTGCAAAAAGTTTGCTAATCCAATACTATTATGCAAAATATATTTCCTAAGTAATCCATGATCAATTATAAAAAATTGAAGAAGATGAAATGTTCAAATACCAATCATACTTAGTGTATTTGTTTTTATATTATCAAATTGGTTATTTTGGACATATCTTGCATTGAAGAGCGTTAATGATCTAGGTGAGCCAAACCTTGTCATTGAATGGAAACCCAATGTGAGGGTTCATGCTTAGAATGAAGTTTTTAATATTTTCGATTCATATATATAGTTTTCCTTATCTTCGAACGAGATTATCCTCCTATAATTCCTGCAAAATGTAAAATACTTCTACAGTTAAT
The DNA here is from genome assembly GCA_032191745.1 of Picea mariana. Taxonomy (NCBI): domain Eukaryota; kingdom Viridiplantae; phylum Streptophyta; class Pinopsida; order Pinales; family Pinaceae; genus Picea; species Picea mariana. Next base: position 44,561 of record JASDQU010588238.1, on the reverse strand, counting down.
TGGTATCTATATGAGGATTTTATAGTAATTAGGGTGGGCGGATTAGAGGAGAAACATTACAAGGTGATTTCTCTTCTAACGCTTGGAATTTTTTCTTTAGGACGGGTGAAGAATTAGGTCAAATTAATTATATTTTGTCTCAAAAAATGAAAACCTTACTTTTCCATACCAATTGATATTGCCTCATATGTCATCAAATAACAAGAAGGCATGACCCAAAATTCAATAAATATTAAGGTTCCATGCCTTTCAGATAGATAAGGTCTGTTGTATTATCTGTATCATGTAATTTCAATAAAAATAAGTTGCATTTTCTCATATTCCTATTTGCATTATCCAAAACAAGATGTAGAAAAGTTAGCAAATTGTAAAATCGGGAGAGAAGTGCAAAAAAATCATGATGGAATACTGCCACATGTTGGAAATGAGGGTTAAATAAAAAAATAAAAGTAAGAGGTTCATTCACAACCTTCCTAACATAATGAAAATGTAAATTAAAACTCCATAGTGATCAACCGACCTTTTATTCCTCAAAAGGAAGTTGTCAACTTGGATGGAAAAGAAATTGTGAAAATGTAAATTAAAACTCCACAGTGATCAACCGACCTTGTATTCCTCAAAAGGAAGTTGTCAACTTGGATGAAAAAAGAAAGCAAGTTATTAATATGATTAACTTAGCTATTAAGTAAGCAAGTTTGATTAACATTGATATGGTGGTTGGTGATTCAAATATGATTAATGTTTCCATGGAATGAAATTGCAAGTATGAATGAGAAGAGAGATTTGTTTCAAGATGGATTCCTCTCACAAGAAGATGACAAACCATAAAGTTTTTAATAAAAATGAGAGGGAATATGGGAATATGTTTCTCTTGATTCATTTAGATTTAGTGAAAATGAAGACACGATTCATTTAGAATTAGTGAAAATGAAGACATAATATATCATAATGTTAACAAAGATGAAAATTATCTCAAAAAAAGAAAAGGGAGTTAACAAAAGGAAAAGTGAGAGTATTTCAAAGGATCTAGAATCTAAGAAGGCTAAGATGGATGAACATAGTTGTCAATATGTTTTTAAGGATCCAAAAATCAACATTGGTAACTTAGAGGTAGTATATGTCCCTATTAATTCATATAAAATGAAAAATGTGGTTGAAATGCCTCAAATGTTGATGGATGAACATAGTTGTCAACATGTTTTGAAGGATCCAGAAATCAACATTGGTACCTTAGAGGTAGTATATGTCCCTATTAATTCATATAAAATGAAAAATGTGGTTGAAATACTTCAAATGTCGGTGATTTTGTTCCTTTGTCTATTTCTTATGAATTCATATAAAATGAAAAATGTGGTTGAAATACTTCAAATGTCAGTGATTTTGTTCCTTTGTCTATTTCTTATGGCCAAAATATAGAAGTAAAAGACTATGAGTTTATAACTTGTGTACATAAATTCAGGACCCCTTTTCATCAAGGACCTATTATAATTAGTTTTTCTCATTTACTTGGAATCAATGATACAAATGCATCCAAGGATATAAACAAGCTGAAAATATTTCAAAACCTATTCCTTTAGTTTTGCAATCTAATGAGGTACGATCTTCAAGTTCATAATTTTTTTATCAAATGTCTGAAATTAGAAAGAGGTTAAATAAAATTGAAAGAAAAAATATATTTTAGATCTCCCAAAAGAACCAACTACTCCTAGAGTGTTTTATCAGTGGTCTCAAAGACGAGATCAAAGAACAATTATTAATGTCCCACCTCATTGCTTGGATGGAGGCCTCTCAACTAGGAAAAAGGTACAAGTGGTGGTCATAGCATAAAACAATCATCCTAATTTTATTTCATGACCATATCCCCCTCTTATCTCCACCTCCTTATTATCCCTTATAGTTCCACAAGTTGACCTAGATAGAAGTGGTAGAACATCAATGTTTTGGCCATTATTATCATTGTGATGAAATTTTTTCCAAAGGTCATAAATGTAAGGAACAAAAATTATTTTTCATAGATACAACTAGACCCAACACGTCCAAGGAAATTTTAGAGGAAGACATGGTTGAGCTAGATATAGTAGAGATTACGCCTAATGAAGTACCCACTCAGCAAGCTTCGTGTGAGGAGCCCCAAGTTTCCCTCTTTATCGAGAATTACAACACCCTAGACCTTGAAGTTGGTTGGATATATTAAGTAGAGGAATGTGATTGTCTTAATCAACAACAACAACAACATGCCACAATTTCATCCATCATCGAGTTGCAAAAGAAACACATTGTTATGTCCATGCAGTTCACAATTTTCAAATCATGATAACCAATGTAGGTACTATGGTGGCGGAAAGTGTGAAAATTTGAAACTCCAAACACAAACTAGTTCCTCAAAAGAAACGTATTTTCCATTGAAATGAATGGGTATGATGTAGTTTTGGGACAAAAATGGTTGTCAACATTGGGTATTGTTACAATTGATTTCAAGGAGTTATACATGAGCTTCACTAAGGGACATAAACACACCCTCAAATGTCTCCAAGTTGGTTCACTAGAAATTATTGATTCTGACCATATGGAAAATCACTTCAAGAATGGTCTTTGGAAAAACATCACTAATTCTTTGAAACACACTATGATCATGCATGGAGATCATGATGATGGAATTCCATTGATTCCATACATTCAATTGCCCATGTGCACCCTTATCGCTATCCTTTTGCACAAAAAAATGAAATTGAAAAGATAGTGTAGGAATTGTTAGATGTTAGATGTAGGAATTGGTGCATGTGTTTAGACTTCTATTCCCTTAACAAGTTGATAGTCAAAGATAGATTTCCCATTCCAAGTATTGATGATCTCTTGGATGAGCTTCATGAAGCGTAATTCTTCACTAAACTTGATCTTCATCATAGTTATCACTAAATACATATGAAACAAGTAGACATTCCTAATCTTGTCTTCTACACACATAGAGGACATTATGAGATTTTGGTGATGCCTTTTGGGATTTTCAATGCCCCATCCACTTTCTAGAGCCGCATGAACAAGATTTTTTGGTCATGTTTGTGTAATGTTATTCTTGTCTTCCTTGATAATAGTTTGATTTACAACAAAAGTTGGGAGTCACATGTGGCACATGTGGATCAAGTATTATAATTTCTCAAGGATAACCACTTGTACATCAAACATTACAAATTCTCTTTTGGAACTTTTGAAGTGGAATATTTGGGTCACATTATTGGTTGGGATGGGTGTGAGTAACCTAAGGAAAATTGAAGCAATGAAACACTAGCCATGCCCAAATACATTGAAAAGCTTGCATGGTTTCCTTGGTCTCACTAGCCACTAAAGAACAGTTATTTAGGGATATGGTAGAATTGTTGCTCCATTAACTTCCTTACTAATAAAAAAATGTCTTTGTTTTGGATAATGCAGTTGAGTGGGACTTTTAGGCCTTAAATAAAGCCATGTGTACTACCTCAATCTTAGTAGTGTTGAACTTCACCAAGACTTTCATCCTAGAATGAAATGCCTCCATCAAATTTATTAGGGAAATGTTATTTCAAGAGGGGCACCCACTAGCATCCGCTAGTATATAATTGTGTGATGGGAACTTGGGCTAGTCTACATATGAGAAAGAAATGAATATTATCCATCTTGCAATGGTTACCATGCCCTTGCCTCATTGGGAGGCATTTTCAAATGAAGACAAATCATAGGAACTTGAATTATTTTTTTGGAACAATGTTTGTCTTCGCCTAAGCAACAAAAATGCACCACCAAGATGTTAGTCTATGATTATGAGATCATCTATAAGAATGGAAAAGAGAATGTGATAGAAGATGAATTATCGCAAAAAAATGAGGACAAAAGGTCCCTATTTGATTTATTCTTACCTGTATCAAATTAGATTGTCTAGGCACAACAAGAATGGTTGGTTAATGCCAAAGTTGTTCAACTCATCCAACAACTAGAAAAAGCCCCAAACCTCCTTATAGGATATACTTGGTAGCATGACACCTTACAGTATAAAGAGCATATGTATTTGGTGTCTCACTTTCCTTTAAAATCATGGGTGTTAGAGTAATTACATTACTCTCCCACCATGAGACACTCTATTTAAAAAAAAAAACATATGAACATGTTAACCATTGCTTCTTTTAGGATGGGCATGAACGACACACACACACACACAGCCGAATGTGACACATGTCAAAGGAAAAAGAGTGAAACAGTAAATACCCCTAGCACATTGCCTCCTCTATTGTTCCTTTCCACCATTTGGACTAAAATTTGTGTGGATTGGGTAGTGGGGTGCCTTAAAGCAAACAATAAATATGTAATCATTGTGGTTGTTGACTTCCTTTCCAAATATACCCACTTTTGTGCCTTGCAACATCTATAAGTCATCCACCATTACAGAAGTTTTTAAGGATCATATTTTTAAATTGCATGGCATGCCTAGTTATGTTATGATGGATTGTGATCCTACCTTCACCAACAAATTCTAGCAAGAGTTTCTTAAATTAAAGGCACTTAATTAAAAATGAGCATGACTTATGAACCACAATTAAATGGTCAGTCAACGATGAACAATAAGCAACTGGAGAATTATTTGTGATGTTTGCATCATATTGATAAGGCCAGTGGGTTCAATGGCTTCCCCTTGCAGAATGGTGGTATAATACCACCTATAATTGTGCTACCAACATGTCACCTTATGAGGTTTTTTATGGACAAAACCCTCCATTTTTAGTCTCATTTTTACCAAGCACATCCAAGATTTAAGAAGTGGATGTCAATCTTACTACCGTAGATAACATTATCCATAAACTTAAATACAATTTGGTCTTGTCTCAAAATAGAATGAAGCAATAGGTAGATCAATGATGCTCAGAGAACTACTTTAAAAAAATGGATCAAACGTGTATGCATCTCTAGCCATATAATTAGACATATATGAAGGAAAAGGCCATCAAAAGTTAGTGCCCAAGTTTTATGGCCCCTATTAAATCCTTAAGTGCATTGGCTAAGTTACCTATTGGTTGGTTCTCCCAACAAACTCCAAGATCCACCCAATAATTTCATGTGTCTTGTTTGAAGAAAATGGTAGGCCCAAATTGTTGTGTATGGACTATCCTTCACAAATTTGATGTAGATGGTTTCATTTGGTTATAATTAGAGGTAGTATTGGATAAAAGAGAGGGTTGACTATGCCAACACATTATAGAGGAAGTCTTGATACAATGGAAGGACACATAATGAAAAGATGGAACCTTGGAACCAACAAAGGTTTAAAACAGTTTATACACCTCCAACCTTGAGGATAACATTGTTTTTGAAGGGGGAGTGCATGTTAGGGCCCTACCTTAAACTCATGTTGATAAAAACTATTGATCACTTAAATTTTTTTCTCTTTGGAATAACAAAAAAAAAAATCAAAAGGAAGAATTTGTGCATGCTCATCAACTCATGGTGTATCCCTCAGTCTCAAACTCATCATGCATTTTGTGTAATTAAAATATGAGTTTGTATGCCCAAGATACTCATGATTTTTTCTAGAACTCTGACAAAGAGATTGCAAGAAGAACTTCAAAGAATGAAAAAAATTCTAAGTTTTGTGTCCTTCTTCCCCTCTCCTTTTTCAACTTACATTTCCCTCTCCTTTCTCCTCTCTTCTCATACTTAGTCATTTTAACACTTTCCATCTCCTCCCCATCTCCATACTTAGCCATTTTTCCTTCCTTATCCCTTCGCTTCTCTCCATACTCTTCTCATACTTAGCCATTTTTCTACTTTTCATTGTTTACTCTCCTCTCTCTCTTACTCTCCTCTCCATACTTAAACCATTTTTCTCTCTTCCACTCTAGTCTCCATATTCCACACAACCATTTTTCTCTCTTTCATTCCTTACTCTCCTTTCCTTACTTAGCCATTTCCACATTCATTTTCATATTCCAATTTTCCATTTTCACTTCCATTATTTCATTTTCCATTTTCTTTCTTTTTACCTCTCCCATTTTCTTCTTATTCTTCTTATTTTCCATTTTCTTTTTCTATTTCCCTTTCTTGTACCATATTTCACGTAATTTGATTATATACCTCCCCAACACTTACCATGTTTTACTCTTCCAACACTTTGTCAAATATTTCACGTATTGGAACAAGTCCCAGGTCCTCTTATTGTTTCCTCCACAATGCATTTTTCACTTACCTACCTCCTTTACTCCTCTTACTGTTTCCTCCACAATGAATTTTTCGCTTACCTACCTCCGTTACCTCCACGTTCTCATAACTCCACAAACCCTACATTTATTTTATTATTATTATTTCCTATCCTAAGTTTCTTCCCGCTTTTCATGGACCTACCATACTGGGACATGTGGCAGTGACATGGACCCATCCCTTAATGACACATGGCAGTGAGGTGGACCAATCCATTAATGACACATAGCAGTGATGTGGACCTACCCATGGGTGACACATGGTAGTGACTAGGTGATGACATGGACATTGACTGGG
>JASDQU010588238.1:10979-38025 GCA_032191745.1 Picea mariana | reverse complement strand
TATTGATGATCTCTTGGATGAGCTTCATGAAGCGTAATTCTTCACTAAACTTGATCTTCATCATAGTTATCACTAAATACATATGAAACAAGTAGACATTCCTAATCTTGTCTTCTACACACATAGAGGACATTATGAGATTTTGGTGATGCCTTTTGGGATTTTCAATGCCCCATCCACTTTCTAGAGCCGCATGAACAAGATTTTTTGGTCATGTTTGTGTAATGTTATTCTTGTCTTCCTTGATAATAGTTTGATTTACAACAAAAGTTGGGAGTCACATGTGGCACATGTGGATCAAGTATTATAATTTCTCAAGGATAACCACTTGTACATCAAACATTACAAATTCTCTTTTGGAACTTTTGAAGTGGAATATTTGGGTCACATTATTGGTTGGGATGGGTGTGAGTAACCTAAGGAAAATTGAAGCAATGAAACACTAGCCATGCCCAAATACATTGAAAAGCTTGCATGGTTTCCTTGGTCTCACTAGCCACTAAAGAACAGTTATTTAGGGATATGGTAGAATTGTTGCTCCATTAACTTCCTTACTAATAAAAAAATGTCTTTGTTTTGGATAATGCAGTTGAGTGGGACTTTTAGGCCTTAAATAAAGCCATGTGTACTACCTCAATCTTAGTAGTGTTGAACTTCACCAAGACTTTCATCCTAGAATGAAATGCCTCCATCAAATTTATTAGGGAAATGTTATTTCAAGAGGGGCACCCACTAGCATCCGCTAGTATATAATTGTGTGATGGGAACTTGGGCTAGTCTACATATGAGAAAGAAATGAATATTATCCATCTTGCAATGGTTACCATGCCCTTGCCTCATTGGGAGGCATTTTCAAATGAAGACAAATCATAGGAACTTGAATTATTTTTTTGGAACAATGTTTGTCTTCGCCTAAGCAACAAAAATGCACCACCAAGATGTTAGTCTATGATTATGAGATCATCTATAAGAATGGAAAAGAGAATGTGATAGAAGATGAATTATCGCAAAAAAATGAGGACAAAAGGTCCCTATTTGATTTATTCTTACCTGTATCAAATTAGATTGTCTAGGCACAACAAGAATGGTTGGTTAATGCCAAAGTTGTTCAACTCATCCAACAACTAGAAAAAGCCCCAAACCTCCTTATAGGATATACTTGGTAGCATGACACCTTACAGTATAAAGAGCATATGTATTTGGTGTCTCACTTTCCTTTAAAATCATGGGTGTTAGAGTAATTACATTACTCTCCCACCATGAGACACTCTATTTAAAAAAAAAAACATATGAACATGTTAACCATTGCTTCTTTTAGGATGGGCATGAACGACACACACACACACACAGCCGAATGTGACACATGTCAAAGGAAAAAGAGTGAAACAGTAAATACCCCTAGCACATTGCCTCCTCTATTGTTCCTTTCCACCATTTGGACTAAAATTTGTGTGGATTGGGTAGTGGGGTGCCTTAAAGCAAACAATAAATATGTAATCATTGTGGTTGTTGACTTCCTTTCCAAATATACCCACTTTTGTGCCTTGCAACATCTATAAGTCATCCACCATTACAGAAGTTTTTAAGGATCATATTTTTAAATTGCATGGCATGCCTAGTTATGTTATGATGGATTGTGATCCTACCTTCACCAACAAATTCTAGCAAGAGTTTCTTAAATTAAAGGCACTTAATTAAAAATGAGCATGACTTATGAACCACAATTAAATGGTCAGTCAACGATGAACAATAAGCAACTGGAGAATTATTTGTGATGTTTGCATCATATTGATAAGGCCAGTGGGTTCAATGGCTTCCCCTTGCAGAATGGTGGTATAATACCACCTATAATTGTGCTACCAACATGTCACCTTATGAGGTTTTTTATGGACAAAACCCTCCATTTTTAGTCTCATTTTTACCAAGCACATCCAAGATTTAAGAAGTGGATGTCAATCTTACTACCGTAGATAACATTATCCATAAACTTAAATACAATTTGGTCTTGTCTCAAAATAGAATGAAGCAATAGGTAGATCAATGATGCTCAGAGAACTACTTTAAAAAAATGGATCAAACGTGTATGCATCTCTAGCCATATAATTAGACATATATGAAGGAAAAGGCCATCAAAAGTTAGTGCCCAAGTTTTATGGCCCCTATTAAATCCTTAAGTGCATTGGCTAAGTTACCTATTGGTTGGTTCTCCCAACAAACTCCAAGATCCACCCAATAATTTCATGTGTCTTGTTTGAAGAAAATGGTAGGCCCAAATTGTTGTGTATGGACTATCCTTCACAAATTTGATGTAGATGGTTTCATTTGGTTATAATTAGAGGTAGTATTGGATAAAAGAGAGGGTTGACTATGCCAACACATTATAGAGGAAGTCTTGATACAATGGAAGGACACATAATGAAAAGATGGAACCTTGGAACCAACAAAGGTTTAAAACAGTTTATACACCTCCAACCTTGAGGATAACATTGTTTTTGAAGGGGGAGTGCATGTTAGGGCCCTACCTTAAACTCATGTTGATAAAAACTATTGATCACTTAAATTTTTTTCTCTTTGGAATAACAAAAAAAAAAATCAAAAGGAAGAATTTGTGCATGCTCATCAACTCATGGTGTATCCCTCAGTCTCAAACTCATCATGCATTTTGTGTAATTAAAATATGAGTTTGTATGCCCAAGATACTCATGATTTTTTCTAGAACTCTGACAAAGAGATTGCAAGAAGAACTTCAAAGAATGAAAAAAATTCTAAGTTTTGTGTCCTTCTTCCCCTCTCCTTTTTCAACTTACATTTCCCTCTCCTTTCTCCTCTCTTCTCATACTTAGTCATTTTAACACTTTCCATCTCCTCCCCATCTCCATACTTAGCCATTTTTCCTTCCTTATCCCTTCGCTTCTCTCCATACTCTTCTCATACTTAGCCATTTTTCTACTTTTCATTGTTTACTCTCCTCTCTCTCTTACTCTCCTCTCCATACTTAAACCATTTTTCTCTCTTCCACTCTAGTCTCCATATTCCACACAACCATTTTTCTCTCTTTCATTCCTTACTCTCCTTTCCTTACTTAGCCATTTCCACATTCATTTTCATATTCCAATTTTCCATTTTCACTTCCATTATTTCATTTTCCATTTTCTTTCTTTTTACCTCTCCCATTTTCTTCTTATTCTTCTTATTTTCCATTTTCTTTTTCTATTTCCCTTTCTTGTACCATATTTCACGTAATTTGATTATATACCTCCCCAACACTTACCATGTTTTACTCTTCCAACACTTTGTCAAATATTTCACGTATTGGAACAAGTCCCAGGTCCTCTTATTGTTTCCTCCACAATGCATTTTTCACTTACCTACCTCCTTTACTCCTCTTACTGTTTCCTCCACAATGAATTTTTCGCTTACCTACCTCCGTTACCTCCACGTTCTCATAACTCCACAAACCCTACATTTATTTTATTATTATTATTTCCTATCCTAAGTTTCTTCCCGCTTTTCATGGACCTACCATACTGGGACATGTGGCAGTGACATGGACCCATCCCTTAATGACACATGGCAGTGAGGTGGACCAATCCATTAATGACACATAGCAGTGATGTGGACCTACCCATGGGTGACACATGGTAGTGACTAGGTGATGACATGGACATTGACTGGGTTATCAAAATTTTGTTAAGTCATTAAATTTCCTAAGGCACAAGAGCTACACCAAAGTATCTATAGTCTCCTTTATTCCACATGAAAACTATGTAAAACTTTTCATTATAAACATTAAACTCTTCATCACCACAATGCATGTGGGATTTAAAAGGGCGAATTTTAATGAAGGGCTAGAATTGATCCACGAATTTGATGGACAACTTATGATCAACGATCTTTAGAAGTTCATAACTCAAGATCTGGATGTTCATTTTGGGCCAACCATACCTAGTTAGAAAGGTTATTCGATGAGGAAGACAATGAAATATGTCTCAAGGGATGAATTTGGCAATAATTATTCTATAAATTGAAAGAAAATCCATCTTTGTTTTCATGTTTTGTTGGTAAATTTGTTTGGAACCTCGAGTTCCTGAGGGATATAACTTGAGATCCAAAACGAATCACACTCAGGAAGAATCGTTGGAAAGTTGGGAAGATGAAGATTACTTTTAGAGTGGTTTCCATGGCTACGAAATCAACTATCATGTTCAAAAAATTAAAACACAATCCACTCTTATTTAAGGCAATCAGCTTCATGTTTTGGAATTGAAAATTTATTAGATGTCCTTTAAAGGTACAAAGTGGTTCCCACTTGGAAGCACAAATTTCAATGATATAAGTCATTAATGAGACTTCAACAAAGCATTGATTAAAAAAGGAAGCATATGGAAAATTCTAGAAAGACAAACCCTAACTACTTCAAGAATAATGAGAGCAGATTTTAAAAAGGAAAGAGAAGGCACCATAAAAGGTGTGGCGGTCAGAAGTTTCTACAGTGGTGAAGAGTCTATAAGAAGCAAAGATCTATCTTTCCAAGATTCGGTGGATTGTCCTGATAAAAATTTTCTCTCTACATATTCTTCAATTATGTTTCTTTCCATCAAATATTTCATGAATGTATGGAAAACAGGAAGATTTTGTTATGTCCCTTTCCAAGTGATCACTCTAGACGGATGGTATAGTAGCCTAGTTGACTCTTGTATGCTATAGACTGCAAAGAAAAGGGGGTCAAGGTGATTATTTGATGTCACTGGGTTAGAGAAGGTTATATTTTTAAAGTGACATTGAGTAATTAATTAAAAAGTTGTTTTAAGTGACTTGAGTTTATAAAGTACCTTTACTTTATTAAAAGCGTAAAAAGAGTCAACAAGGAAATAAAAGGAGAATGAGGGAGCCCTCTCTCATTATGCGTTGTTATTTTCCTAAAAAGGAATTTGAGGAGATCTTGTGGCTTTTGGCTCTTGGGACAAAAAACCCTAGAGAGAAATATCGGTTTTAGTGGTGAGACTATCCAGCTTAGTTGGTCGGGAGAGAATATCACTCATATTTTTTCATTGTGCTTCATTGTGGTCGAGATTTCATCATTTGGTAGCTATTTTTTCTTTGTGGAGGTCGATTTTTCATCTTGGGGCGGAGTTCTTGCTTATTGGTTAAGTTACATTGCATTGGGGGTCAAGTTTCTCATTGTGGGGGCAAGTTATTGGTTGAGGGGGTGATTTCTTCACTATTGGGCAAGTCTTTGGTTGATTGGAGGTCAAGCTTCACTTACTAACTGAGTTGCTTGTCTTCTAGGATGAGTTTCCTCTTGGCTGGGAGAATTTTGGACTTGTTGGACCGAATTTATTCATGTTGGGGCCGAATTTATTCATGCTCGGGTCGATTTATAATTGTTGGGGGATGATTCTTATTTGCTAGGAAAATAATATCTTTGTTGGGCACATTCCCTTGAGTATGGGAAGTGGTTATTTGCTTTTCTGGGATGATTTTAGTGTTTTGTTCGAGCTACCTTGTTAGGGGGATTTATTCATTGGTTGGTAACTTGGAAAAGGACATATTAGTCCTCAACAACCACCTACAACATTCTACCTCTCATGTTCTCACATATTTGTACTGGTTGTGTACTGAGGTTAGGCATATAATAAATTTGTAGTAATTATGTGTTGTTCATTGGTTTATTAGCAAGGTTAATTTAGTGCATTTTGTTGTTATATATTGTTTGTATTATTCATATTGTAATTGGCACCCAAAATCCCATGTTTATCCATTGAAAAAACCATAAATGATAATAGCAACCAACAAACTAATTAAAAATAACAGTGCAGTGGGAGTTTACAGTAAGTTGGGGTTGTCAACAAAGTGTTTGACAAAATACCAACACCGGAAATAAGATACAACAAACAATAGAGAGGTCCATTAGTGGAAGTTGAGCATAACTACAAACTATTTGATGAAAACCTTGAGTGACAAAATAACACAAATATAACAACAGCACACAGATATTCATAGTAGCAGTAGGTAAGGGTTATTACAGTGGTATCAGAGTTGTTTTTCCTGCCAGCCTAAGGGGAAAATCATTGAGGAGTTAATTCATATTGCTTCCACTAAATTTCAGCGGTGATAACTTGCACTTATACCTTTAGTTGCAGCAGTAGAGAGGAAAGTCTAGATCAAATATGGAGGATAGCATGAGGAATATCCATAATATTCTTCAATAGGGGAAACAATAGTTGATGTAGGCTATGGAAAGCCATCAAAAAAATGCAGGGAACAATGGAGCTAATGGTTCAAAGGGGCAGCAAACGGGACAAAAAGGACACGATGATGAGTTTTCAGATTGTTTGAGGGAGTATCATGAGCTTGGTATGACATTTCACGCAGCCATATCATTCAAGGATTTTTGCGCCATCAAACATCCTAAGTGGTATGAACCCTAAGTATCAGTGGAAAAGAAGGTGAAGGTGCCAAGGAAAAATGTATTAGTTTCTGAAGATTCGAATGCTTCTAAAAATGAGGAAAATGTTGAGTCTTCATATGTTTTTTATCTTGCAAATGAGCACATGGATGCTAATGAGGCCTTAGAACCTGAGACCACAAAGGAGATTTGGGAAGACATGGAAGAATATAGCACTGATATAATTTTATTTCAACAAAATGACATTGTGATTTGGGAGGAAGAAGAACCAATTAATGGCACTGTGATTTGGGAGGAAGAAGAACCAATTAATGGCACTGTGATTTGGGATGAAGAATAAGCAAATGTTGTTTATGGTATGGGGGACACAATTCTCTTTGATGTTAGCTTAGATACCTTCTTTGATAGACCTTATGGAGAGAAGAGTTTCCTTGATGAAGCAGTGCTTGATCATGATGCTATCCCACCTTTTGGATATTACATGGTATCATCTAGTGAGCCAATTGGTTTTGATGTGGATTCAATGCCTTATCCTATTTATGACATTTATGATGATGCAGGCATGATTGTACCAGAATATGACAAAGGTTGGGTACTTAAAAACTTTCCATGGGATATTGATATTTCTTCTCAGGGCCATGCGTAGAGGATGAAAAAGAAGAGGTTGATTTGGTGGATGAAAACAAATTAGAAATTTTTTATGAGGATGATAGTCCACATGAGTCCCATCATTGCATGGTATCATCCAGTGAGTCAGTTGGTTTTGATGGGGATAGTATTATTTCAGATGAAAGTCAATCAGAAAACCCCTTGTGTGACATCCCACACCATATTGATGAAATTGAACAAATACCCTTAGCATTGTGTGATTTGGAGGACCAATTATTGGTCACAGAGAAGAAAATTGTACAAGTGTTGACAAGGGTAGATGGTGCTCATATGTTCATTGAAGATATTATTTGGAAATCTCAAATGGAGGAGAGAAAAAAAAGAGTTGTAGGTGGAGTCATTGGTGCTTAATTGTCATAATCAAAGAAGCACTAAAGCAGATGAAATCAGATTACTTACAATTGTTCATGGATAGGGAACCTTCTCTCAAGTTCATTGAAGACAAGGAAAGGGAGGTTGAGGATCTTTGTTACTAGTTGAGTTTGACATGTTATTTATCACTTATAGTAGAGACTCCATCATCTTTGGTAGTCATGACACATGAGGGATTGAGTGGCACCCATGATTTGAGGGAGGAGCCTCTTGTGATGATCCCTCATGAGGAGCATTTGGAGTTGCAGGTGCTTGAGGAGAGCTATGAAGCAGATGGTTTTGACTATGCTAATGTTTTACGTTGCGTAGATTATGAACCATTTCTTTTGGAGATCCCACTAAAGGCTCAAGGCTTGGCTACAAAGGAGATAGTTGAGCACATTCCTTGTGGACTAGCCCATAAGGAAGTATATGCATCCATGGATTCGGTGGACAGGTAAATGACAGACATGGGAACGCTCTAGGATACAAGTTCAAGCAACAACAATAGAATGATGGATACAATAACGCCTACAAAATACAAGATGGTACAGGATGATTCAGTGATAGGTAGTTGTATGCAAGGGTATACATTGGCACATGGTGGTCTACAATGGAGTTTTAGAGCGTTTCCTCCAAGGAGACCTTCTAATAGATACCTTGAGCATCCCATTGAGTTTGGTTTACCTAGGATCGATGAGGGGATGGGTGAGATTCAGAGAGTAGTATATCCCTGGATGATAGATCTTCATCTAGGATATCATCATATGAGGGGCAGAGAGAAGGATACTCATAGGTCTACTTCCTGACTTTTTTATGAGTTATTGATCATTCCCTTGGGGTTGACCAACGCACTAGTCACTTTCCAGTCTTGCAGGAAGTGGTAGTGACATCTATTGTTGTTATTTGATGCCTTCATGGTATACAACATGACGGGAGAGGATCATTAGATCCAATTGGATGAGACATGGAGCATTGTGGCCATGATAGAGATCTTTCATTTTGACCATGTGTTCAGTGCACAGGAGGAGATCGAGACTCTACTAGATCAATTCATAGATATTTCAGCAGGCATTGGAAGAGGTGGACTTCCAATTTGGTAGTGGGATCCTGACATTCATCAGAGTGATGGACTACTTCAGATGATGATGAGGATGATTGACAAAGGCGTATCAATGATTGGTCTGCATCATTGTGGGGATGTTGTGAGAGGATTTGTTGAGATTTTTTCTATGTGGCGAGGTATATTTTGCCTCACGATACTTAGGATCGAGTCTATCTATGAGTTGGAATAATTTGACTTTACTGAGATGCTTTGGTGAGACATGATCCAGGATAGTGAGTTTAGTCCTTTCAGGGATTTCATCTTTGGTTCCGGGAGAGGAGAGCACAGTCTAAGCATGGTGATCAGACGGTTATGATCAGAGGGGTGCAATGTCAACATGATGGTTCCTTGTAGAGATTAGCTTAGGACCCTGGGATTATAGTGTTTGACATATCAACAACTGATACATATGAGATGGCCAATCTTCGCTTTCCATAGTTTACTCTTGGGGCACTTAGGATTGGTTGTTTGGAGGAGTGGTCTTCTAAAGATTTGATCGTGTTTATGCATCTTATGATTGCCTAGCTTATCAAGGGTGGCCATGTGGGTTCTTGTGTTAGCACCTTGCAAATCAATGCTATGGGTGGAGGGTGATTCACATATTACAGGCTAGTTTGGGACCCTGGTGAATTTACCACTTACAGGCAGATCTGAGAGAGGTTCGAATGGAGGGATTTTGTGGAGGATGTGTTGGGAGATATGTGGGAGTGTACGATTTGTCAACAGAGTAGGTCGAGGCACACTCATCCAATAGAGTTGATGTTTTTTTTGCCCATTTTTTAGAAAGAGTGGGAGAGTGTGTTGATATATTTCATCATAGGTTTATTGAGGGTGCAGGGAGGAGACAATATATGTGCAGTGATTGAACATCTATCAGATTTCATGCACTTCCCAATGATTTCTTTGGAGTATGGGGTAGCATGGGGGATAGATATATCTCGGGGGGAGATGTTTAGAGCCCATGAGTATCCCAAAGTCATTTCCAGTGATCGGGACAACATGTTTCATAAGGCATGTTGGAAAGAGCTGCTCATATTTTCACCCATAGGTTTGACTCCCAAAGTTAGTTTTTACCCTCAAACAGATGGTCAAATAGATATGGTGAACCAAGAGGCCGAGAGGTATCTGCATGAATATGTGAGGTCATGGATGGAGTGGTTACATATAGGGGAGCATTGATACAACACCACTCATGATATTTTTCAGACCACCCGGGATTAGAAGAGAAGGTATGTCGACAGGCACGGGGTGGAGCCAATTTTGAGATTGGAGACATGGTTTTCTTGAGGGTGCGACTACATAGACCATTTCCATTGAGGAGAGGTGGTAGTGAGAGGATGAGGTTTCACCTCTATGGTCCCTACAGGGTGACCCATAGAGTTGGAGAGGTATATTATGAGCTAGAGTTGCCATAGGGTAGCCAAATTCATAGTGTTTTCCATATGTCATGCGTCCAGAAGGTGTGGGGACAACATGTTGCCACTTACATTGATTTATCGCCACTAGATGAGACGGGACATATGATATTGACTCCCGAGGAGCTTTGGATGTCCAAGGAAAGATATTGAGGAGAAGAGTGATCGTGGAATACCGTGTTAGGTGGAGGGATTGGCCGATAGAGGATTCCACATGGGAGAGTGAGAAAATTTTGCATCATCTTGGTTTGTGGTTGCTTGAGGGAAAGAAATGTCAGGAAGGGAAGACTGTGATGTCCCTTTCCAAATGATCACTCCAGATGGAATGTGTAGTAGCCTAGTTGACTCTCGTATGCTATAGACGACAAAGAAAATGGGATCAAGGTGATTATTTGATGTCACTTGGTTAGAAAATGTTATATTTCTAAAGTGACATTGAGTAATTAATTAAAAATGTCTTTTAAGTGACTTGAGTTTTTAAAGTCGCTTTACTTTATTAAAAGCATAAAAAGGGTTCGAAAAGGGTCAATGAAGAAATAAAAGGAGAATGAGGGTTCCCTCTCTCATTATGCATTGTTATTTTCCTAAAAATGAATTTGAGGAGCTCTTGTGACTTTTGGCTCTTGCTATGAAAAACCCTAGAGAGGAATATTGGTTTCGGTGGTGGGACTATCCACCCTAGCTGGTTGGGAGAGAATATCACTCATATATTATCATTGTGCTTCATTGTGGCCAAGATTTCCTCATTTGGTAGCTAAGTTTTCCTTATAGAGGTCGATTTTGCATCTTGGGGCCGAGTTCTTGCTTATTGGTTGAGTTACATTGCATTAGGGGTCAATTTTATCATTGTGGTGGCAAGTTGTTGGCTGAGGAAGTGATTTATTAATCGTTGAGTGAGTCTTTGGTTGATTGGAGGTCTAGCTTCACTTGTTGGATGAGTTTCTTGTCTTCTAGGATGAGTTTCCTCTTGGATGGGCGAATTTTGTACTTGTTGGGCCGAATTTATTCATGTTGGGGATGATTTATACTTGTTGGGGTTGTTTCTTATTTATTAGGTGAATAATATATTTTTTGGGCGCATTCCCTTGAGGTTGGGTAGTGATTCTTTGCTTGGCTAGGATGATTTTAGTGTGTTGGTTGAGCCACCTTGTTATTGGGTCCTGTAGGGGCTTTTATTCATTGGTTGGTAACTTGGGAAATGACGTATCAGTCCTCAAAAACCACCTACAACATTCTACCTCTCATGCTCTCACATATTTGTACCAATTGTGTACTGAGGTTAGACATATAATAAATTCACAACAATTCTATGGTGTTCATTGGTTAATTGACAAGTGTAATTTAGTGCATTTGGTTGTTATATATTGTTTGTATTATTCACATTATAATTGGCACCCAAACTCTCATATTTATCCATTGAAAAAATAATAAATGATAACACCAAACAACAAACTAATTAACACCAACAGTAAAGTGGGAGTTTACAGTAAGTTGGGGTTGTCAACAAAGTGTTTGAAAAAATCTCAACATGGAAATAAGCTACAACAAACAATAGAGGGGTCCATTAGTGGAAATTGGGCTTAACTACAAATTGTTTGATGAAAACCCTGAGTGACAAAATAACCCAAATATAACAACAACAATTAGATATTCATAGAAATAGTAGATAAGAGTTATTACATATTTGGGTCTAAGCAGTTCTTTCTCTATAAATATTCAGTTATCTTGTAACATTTTAGGTCCAAAGGAGCATAATCTTTTCTTGTAAAAAGTAAATGCAATTCATTTTAGTTCATGTAATTGTCATTGAGACGTTGTTGATATTGTTTCAGTTCTCTTGTTCTAGACATTATTGAACTTGTCATATTGGGATATTTTTATAAATTCCTCTTGCAAAGAACTTTTTCGAGGTATTACATTAGTGATTTCTCATACTTGAGTTGAAAGCATGTGATTTCAAATGTATTTCCTATCCAAATCTTTTTTGAGTAATAATGAAGTTATCATTTAAAGTTCTTTGAAGACCTATCCATTTCTTCATCTTGCAAAAGTAATAGCAGATTCCAAGTTCAGTTTATCTTACAATAAATAAATAATGTTTGTTGAAGGAGACTCCAAAATCTTGTAGACACAAATCTCTGCTAACACACTTTATCCTATATTTTCTTTAAATGATCTGATGTATATTTGTATATTTGTATAATTGTATACAAGGGTTGTACATTTGTATATACAATATTTCTTGGAAGATCTTTTAGGGTTTTCTCTTTATCATTCACCCTTTGCATTCATTGTAGAACCATACAAAGAATATTTCAACATTTCAGCCAAAGAGGAGTGCCACCTCTATAAAAACACATGGGGATTTATATTCTCGTGATGTTGTTGTTTGGATCTTGACAAATATGAACATCAACGACTCCCTCCTTAATGGTAGTTATGAGTTATCTAATTAATTTAAGAGGCCATATTCTTTGAGTAAACCCCACTAGGTAGTTTTTGTGTGGTTAATAAATGTACCATTATTATGGAATAAGTCCCACTAGGTAGTTCTTACTCATCAATGTGGGGCCACTAGTGGTTAGGGTTTGGATAGTGAGTAACTATTTATAGTGGTAGGAAGTTATGCAAGGTTTTTTTAAGTGGTTAGTATTGCATTGGAGCTCTTGTAATTTAGATCTTTCTCCCTCAAAGAGTCTTATGAACATTGCTCTCTTTTTGAATTATCAATATAAGGTTTAATAGTATGGAGGTTCTATATTATTGTTCTTCTTCTTTTACTTTTTAATGATTATTTTCTTGTGATATTTTTTCTTTTTTTTTTGTTTATTCCATTTAATACACTACAAAATATATGCATCCTAATGATTATGACACTGCCACAATAGGTGTTGAATTGAGGCGAGTCCATCCACTGAAAATGGTAGAATTCCACAAGCATACTAGAGATGAAGTTTCTAGGTACTAAATTCAAACAATTGTTGAAAACAAAAGGCTTCGAGAACTAGTTGTCAACCAACAATGGCTTTAAGATGTGAAAATGAAGATAAAGCAAGGGTGCATAACATTCATCACTTGGAAAGTAATATTCTTTTCTTAGCTATTGATCCCAAAATTTTTTAAGTATGTAGAATAAATATTCAAACTAAATATGTCAAGATCAAAAGTTTGGAAGCTAAGTTGTGAATTCAAATCCAATCTAGTACAAACAACATAAGTGATATCATTATATAAAGAGAAAGATGCCCTAGTTGTAGAAAACCAAGAGCTCAATGATGAATCAAAGCAATTCAAGTTTCAAGTTCTTGGTTACTACAAGATGTATGAAAAGGCTATATCAAAAATATAAGAGAAAGATATGGATATCCTAGAATTGAGAACTATGGTAACATCTTTAGAATCACATAGTGGAACTACTAGTTTAGTTTCTAGATCACAAGGATTATTTTTGTGAGGAAGTCACTAGATGATAAGAAAAATGAGCTATAGACAAAAAGTAAATATCTTACTAAAAAGTTGAGTGATGCTTGAGAAGGAATATCTAAGAAGGAAAAATTTATGTTGAAAAATTTATTGGATGAAAATCATTTTCAAATGCAGAAACTGCAACAAGAAGTAGTGCAAGATAAAAAGTTATAAAAATTGCTTAATATCTCCATGTAAGAACTCAATCAACTATAAATAATACTTGGACCTTGAAAATAGGAAAAGATTGAAGGATCAAGGCTAAATACTTTATTTGGGATGATTATCCAGTACTTGTATAGGTTTTGAGAACAATTCAATAGTATCAATGAATGTTTATGTTTTTAGTACAAACTAATGTTAGAAAAATATGGAATGAACTAATAGATAAAGATAATATAGCATCTGTTGCAATTGATTTCTTAAACAAAACTTCAAATAAAAAATTGAGACATATTGGAATTTTAGACAAAATAGACAAAATTGTTGTAGTAATAAAGGTTGTTAAGGTTTTGATCAAAAGGTTTTCCATGTGAATGGCTCAAGAACCATGAAATTCCATTGATCATGAAATTAAGGCATTCATAAATAGAATTGTGCATTTATGCAAGCTTGGATTACTATCCCCACAAGATCCTATCAAGAGGCTTCTTGATAAAGTATATTACAAGTTAGATTTATTAAGATGTAGAAACAATATGGAAGGATGCAGAGAATGGAAAAATCCTCTAACATATTAATGGGTCATTCAATAGATGAAACCAAATTTTGAATTCTTATTTATTGTTAAAAGGGTGTATGAATCCTTACCACCAATATTGATTGCAATTTACTCTAATTTAGACAAAGCTGATAGTCATATCTGCAACATTACCTATACAATAGGAGACAATTGGGAAAGATTTCTTCATTGGTAAAGAAGACTCCATTGAGATCTTATAAAGGTGCATCATCATAAGTAGTAAAAAATTGAAACATTTTTTTTACCCAAGTAGATCCAAAGCATTGTGGTACCTATTACCATAGAGAGGTGGAGTATTCTAGGGTTTTACCCTAATTGTTGTGTGATGGATACTCATACCATTTTTATTTTTATTTATTTGGAGTTTCTACAGCTAAAGGAGGATCATTGAAGATAAAATGAGGAAAGAAAGGCATTCCAAATGATCAACATTTTGCGGTTTTGTTAAAAAAATGCTCTGCAACTAGGTTTAGGGTTTTTTAGCCGCACTGTCACAACTCTTGCCCCGCTGGGGCTCATGACTCTGAAGGAAGGAGGGCCGAACAACGCCTCTTACAGCCAGGCTACTACGAATGGAGGTTCTGGAGAAGGATTAAAACGGCTGACCTTTGAGCCCCCGCCAGATCTACGCTCAAAGCTTTTGACGGAAGGGACCTTCAAGGATCGGGAGATGGATATTGATCCAGAGAACGCGGCTACACCAGTTACAGCGTCAACTCCATGGCTGCCAGGTAAATGCATCCCACAAGCGCCACAGGCCCCGAAATACATCATTAGCTCACCACGCATAGAAGAACAAAAGAAATATATGCGAGACTACGCCCTAGTAGGAAAATTCCTAGGGCTTTGGTCGTCGGAGCGAGATCTGATAAAATGGATACGATATTGGTGGAAGCCAAAAGGACACTATGAACTGCAACTGGGTTCCAAGGGTTTCTTTACAATCATATTGCACAACCTTGAGGACTGCAATCGCATTTTTGATGGAGGGCCTTATTTCTACAACTCAGCCGGACTCTTCTTAAGATTCTGGACCGAGAAGTTCAGCCCTGAAAAAGAAGATTTCACGCATGCACCAGTATGGATTATATTATACTCTCTCCCCCAGGAATTCTGGTTGGAAGAGGTCTTGGCTGGTATAGGTAACACCATTGGAATACATGTTAAGTCTTCAGAAGCCACCAAGTAGAGGCGATACACCTCCTATGTGCGCATATGCGTATACCTGAACATAGCCAAGCCGCTCCCGGGATCCATAATTCTCAAATACCATGATGAAGATTGGACCCAAACCATCGACTACGAACAAATTCCGTTCAGGTGCAGGAAATGTCATGAGCATGGACATCTCTTCAAAGAATGCCCCCTCAATGCTGCTCACAAAGAAGGGAACCCAGAAGGCGGCAAAGATAAGGATGGCTTCGCTCAACCAACAGGAAAAAGAAGACAAGGAGGATGGAAGCAGCCAGCCCAAGTAAGTAAGGATCCTTCCACTAGTAATAAATATGCAATACTACAGGATCAACCAGAGAATCCATCAACCTTCACAAACCCCAATGAACTCCACGCGGATAACCTTCCCCAATCTATGAGCCCAAAGAAAGAACGACCATTACAGGTGAAGGAATCCGATCACCCATCTCTAGACCCTGTTGTCGGCCAGCAAGACCATCTGGAGATAGAGGATGGTGACGCGAAATGGAGCTAGAAGAGAAAGAACTCACTGGGGTGGATCTGGAGCACCTCGAACACGCCTATAGACATCAAAAACTGTACACTATACCTAGGGATCATTTACGGAAGGTGCATAAGGTCTTCCTTAACTCCTCAGCTGGATCCACAGCTCGATCCAGCAAGGGCCTGGGAATACAGGGCAATTAGTCAAAGAGTCAGAGAAAAACTCAAAAAGATGAAAAGAAAAGAGGAAGGAAGTCTACCAACAAGCTTATACAAGAAATAGGCCACTTCATGGTGAACTTCGGGCAAATCCACCTTATCTCGGACAACTTTCCTCCTCTCCCCACCCCCCCGTCATCATGAAGATTATCTCTTGGAATATAAGAGGCCTCAATGGATGTAGCAAGCAAAAAATGCTACGAGATCTGATCTTTGCGGAAAAACTAGACATATTATTATTACAGGAAACAAAGTGCACAACGGAAGATATCAACAGGCTACTCCCCTACTGTTGGAAGCAAGGGGAAGCAATTTCTACTGCAGCCACAGGCATAGCTGGAGGGATAGCTATCCTCTGGAACACCAACTCATTGCTTATGGAAAAATTTATCACTACCAAGTGGTCCATCACTGCAGACTATAGGCTTATCGGCTCTAATAAGCCTGGACACCTGACCAATGTCTATGGGCCGGCCAACCCAAGGGATAAGCAAGCCTTTCTCAGAAACTTGGAGTACCTATCCACCTTAACTAGGCACAACAGATGGATTGTCTGCGGAGATTACAATCTCATACGCAATCTGGAGGAAAAAAAAGGGGGATCAAGACGCCTGGATCAGGACTCCAGTGACTTCAATAGCCTCATTGACAAGCTCAACCTCATCGACCTGGAAGCCATCAATGGCATCCATACCTGGACAAATCGAAGAACCGGATCACATCAAACTGCCTGTAAACTAGATCGATTCCTCATCTCTGACTCCCTTATGGTGGAAGGAACAGCTCTGGAAGCAAGCATTCTGAATTTCCCTGGTTCGGATCACTGGCCCATTCAGATATGGTTGGACGTGCTAGCCACTCCAGGGAAAAAACCCTTCAGGTTCGAACAGTTTTGGCTCAACCACCCATATTTCCAAGCAAAAATCTAGGATTGGTGGAGGGCGGCAAAGGTCCCCCGCGGCTCCAAGATGTACAGATTTCATCAAAAGCTAAAGAACCTCAAGCAAATACTCAAACTATGGAATAAGAAAACCTTTGGCAATATCTTCGATTCCCAAAAGCAGTTGTCAAAGCAAATGGGTGTGATTCAAAATTAGATCCAGCTACAAGGGCTAACGGACGAGCTTAAAACCCAGGAAGCAGAAGTAAATCAGCAGCTGGAGGCCAGAAAAGTACAAGAAGAGATTCTATGGAAACAAAAATCACGCATCCAGTGGCTCAAGGAGGGGGACCGAAACACTAAATTCTTTCACAGAACCGCCATTCACCGCCGTCATACTAATAGAATTACGCAATTAACCTCCACCAATGGTGAGCCTATTTATTCCCATGAAGACCTGGAGATGACATTGATAGACTATTATAAATATCTCCTCACGGAACCACTCCCGGATAGATCTGAGGCCATAGCTAAGGTCACGTAGCATGTGCCCTCCCTTGTCACTCCAGAGAAAAACTCGGATCTGCTCCATCCTATTACAATCGAGGAGGTGGATCAAGCGCTTCAGGATACCCCCAAGTGCAAGGCTCCTAGCCCCGATGGCTTCACCAGCGATTTTTTCCACCATTGTTGGCTGATGATCAGGGTAGAGGTGTGGGAAATCATTGAAGATTCTCGATCCACAGGACAAGTCCTCTGGCCTCTTAATGCAACTTTCCTTACCCTCATCCCCAAAGAGGGGCAGGCTTACCATCCTAAGCAGTTCAGACCCATAGCCCTCTGCAACGTCATCTACAAACTTCTAACGAAAGTGATCGCACGAAGACTCAAGCCCATCCTCCCAACGATCTCTCTGGAGCAATCAGGCTATGTTGAAGGCAGACAAATCCTGGACAGCATCATCCTCGCTCATGAAGTGATCCACTCTTTGCAGAAGACCAGAACGCCAGGTATGCTCCTTAAACTAGACCTTTCTAAAGCCTTCGATAAGATAAGCTAAGATTATATGCGGGAAATGCTCCTTGCCTTTGGTTTCGATAGGCTCTGGGTGACTTGGATTCTGAATCTAACCTCCTCGGCTTTCTTTTCCATCCTTATCAATGGAGTTCCTTCTCGCCCCTTCTCCCCTTCCAAAGGAATTAGACAAGGAGACCCTCTTTCCCCTTTCCTCTTCATCATTATGGCCGAGGGTCTTAGCCGCTCTATCCAGGCAGTCGTTGCAAATAACTTGCTGACAGGTCTACCTTTGCATGGTATCTCCCCCCCTATCTCGCATAGCCAATTTGTGGACGACGCGCTATTGATGGGTACCCCTACAGTACGTGAATCCAACTCCCTCCTCTCGATCCTTCAAACCTTCTCTGAAGCCTCAGGAATGGATTGTAACAAAGATAAGTCCCAAATCTTCTTCTTCAATACGCCCCCTCTGATTCAATGCCATGTCTCTGATATCTTGGGTTTCAGCCGAAGCTCCCTTCCGTCCAAATACCTTGGCATCCCCCTCATTGATAATGCCCTCAAGAACTCCTCTTGGGAACAACTCCTTTCCTCTTTTACCAAAAGGCTTTCTTCCTGGACCTTCAGAGTTCTAAACCTTCCCAGTCGTCTCATTCTCCTTCAAGCGGTGCTTCAAGCCCTTCCCATCTACACCTTTTCAGCGCTGGCTGCCCCAAATTTTATCCTCACAACCATAAAAAGTGTACAGAGGAACTTCCTCTGGCAAGGCCTCAACACAGGGAAGAAAATAGCGCTAATCAGCTAGGACAAACTCTGCCAACCCAAAGCACAAGTTGGCCTTGGACTACGGGACCCCTACATCATGAATAAAGTCCTTAGCACCAAGATCTGGTAGTGTTGGCTAAAAAATCCCAAGGATCTCTGGGCAAGGCTCTGGAGAAGGAAATATGCACTAGATGTGGTGGAAAAAAACTTAATACGATGGAATGGAGACAACCCAGGATCCTTAATCTGGGCAGCAGCTAAGTAGAATAGACATTTGGTAACTTGACATGCTTTCTGGGAAATTCGAAATGGGAAAACAACCCTCTTCTGGAAAGATTCCTGGCAGCAATGGCCAATTTTGGACCACGAGGATTGAGCTGAGCATATCAGCACCCAAGCTACACATGCGGGCCTGACAAAAGTCATTGATTAATGGAAAGAAAATCCCCCAGAAGACACCTGGCGACGCTGGCACCTAAATAGGGAACGCCTAAACCTGGAAGTGCATGTGAAACTGAGACCCTGGCAGGATGAAATGTCCAAAAGGAAAATCCCCAAACTCACAGGAGAGGATATCCTCTGATGGGGATATTCGCCATGGGGCACCTTCAACATACGAGAGGCCTATCACATCAAAACTCAATCAGACCCTCTACACACAAGGAAGGTGTGGACCAAAATCTGGGACCTTAAACATTGGTCTAAAATCACCCTCTTCCTCTGGCTCGTCGCCCATTCGAGCATTCTCACCTGGGATAACCTCTCAAAAAGAGGTTTTGTCGGACCATCTATATGCATGCTCTGTGGAGAAGCAGCTGAAACCATGAATCATCTCCTCAACTCCTACCCCTATACTGCTCAAATATGGGATCAAAGTGCGCTCATTATGCGTACCTCGGATCGTAAAAGGGACAGCATCATTGACACAATTACGGGTTGGAGGGACCAAGTGTTTCAATCTTCCTTCCTAAATCATATATGGCAACTTCTTCCGGGCTTCATTCTTTGGTAGGTATGGAAGGAAAGAAATAGAAGGCTATTCAGGAATGATTCCCTCCCGTGGCACCATTACTAGAACCAATGTCGTCTCAATATTATTGAAACTCTCAACCTTCAGCTTTGGTCTGAAAAAGATCTGATCAACAACCCCTCAGAACTTCTGATCCTTCAGTACTGGCAGCCCTCCCCAATTCTTCACCCACTTTCCCCCACTTCTTCTCCTCCCCCTCCCAGTAACCCCTCCTCTTGGTCCACCCCCCCAGACGACTTCATCAAGCTCAACTTTGATGGAGCCTCTAAAGGCAACCCAGGAGCAGCGGGCTACGGAGTGGTATTCCGCAACCACCGTGAACACATCATTCTCATTAACACAGGCTCCCTTGGTCACATCACGAAAAATGTAGTAGAACTTTGGGGGCTCATTAGAGGATTGCAATTAGGCATCGAGAATAGCTTCACCAAGCTGATTGTCGAAGGAGATTCTCAAATCATCATCAATCTCTTCAGCAGAATTTTAAATGGAGCAGACCCGGAAAGAATATCACCCAGTTGGAGATTCTCACATGGGATAAAGACTATCGTGGATCTTCTGCAACCCAATCAGGCCTTTATACCTGTTCATATTAGGCGAAAGGCGAATCAAGTTGCGTATGAACTGGCTAATCTAGGGACCAACTGGGACAGACCGGATCTCCTTTGCAAAACATCCCTCAACCCTGATCAACCTATTCTCTAGCAATGCATCCGCAAGGCTGTGGAAGTGGACAAATCCCCGGATGGGGTGTTAGTGAGAGACACTTGGCGCGAAGCGGGAGAGAGGTCAGGCCAGCAAGGCAGGGAGCCATGTGTTGGTCTCGTGCCAATTACCGTCGCCTCGACCTTTCATTTAATAGATTTCACGACGTTACAACACCATTAACTCTAGTGTGCCCGACTCTTTTTACCAACCTTACTATGGCTCCTCCATCTACAATTTTTTTTCATCCCCGCTCACGACCTGACCCTCTCATCCCTCCGCTGCCCAGGGCTGGTTTATCCTGGTCTCTCATGGTGTTTGTAGCCCTCGGCCCTCTCCAAGCTCTTCACATTTGCCTAGGGCACTCAGCTCTTTTCTACCTTCAACCGGAGCACATTATGCCGCGTCAAAGAGGAAGTCCATGAAGAGGTTCTCCATGGAATCCTCCTCGGCCCCGTACCTATGCTTCTCCCCCTAGTTCGCCCTCCACATTCTCCTCGCCGCCTCTGCAGCCCGAGCTGGAACCTCTCGCCTCCTCCACCCCACCGGCCTCCCGGTTCAAATGCTTAGTCCTCACTGATAGCTCGTCGGGCTCTCTTTCACGATTTCCGGCCGTCCCACCGAATTCTAGAACCAGCGAACCTTCCTTTGCACCGGCAGTTTGCTCCTCCCATCCACCCTTGGGGGCGCCACCTCTTCTTCGAAGTGCCCGACACAAGGCATACTCGTCTACCGACTTCATCCCTGATTCGCAGTTGAAAGATAGCCTCGCCATTCTCTTTGGACTGGTCTTCGAGCTCTGTCGGGGAATGGAGGACCTCCAATTCCGACTGCATCTTATGGATGGGAAGACCTCGACCCTCCTCCAGATCCTTTCCACCTTCTAGGATGCTTTCCCCTCCACTCCAAAAGGCGTCGCTTCAGCAGAGGCACCCCATGCAGAGGGCGACGACAGGAATGATCAGACGCAACGTTCAGCAGGGGTCGTTGTGGAGCAGGTCAGGCATGAGGACATAGAGGCTGCGACAGCTACAAGCCTGCATGCATACAGTCTGCCTGGAGACACCCTGCCAGCTGCCAACATGGATGAGAGCAATGGGGACGTTGACATGCATTTGGAAGGCAAAGGGACACCCATCGAAGAGGAACCTTGGTACGTGGCCTCTCAAGCCACCTGGCCAGGTTACTCGCCAAGTGTCTGACCCTACAGGGGTTCGATTATCTTTACTAGTTTCTTTTCTTAGTTGTAGCTTAGTCAGCTTAGTTATGTTTTCTAAGACTGTTAGACTGTAAACTTCTAGACTTCCCAGTCGGCTGAACTGGTTTCCCCTCTATTGGGGCAGTTCAGTAACTACAGCATGGTTGTTTTGAAGTTTTTGTACCTCTGGTCTGGTTTTTGAAGGCCCTTTATATATAAAATCTCTTACTTACAACCAAAAAAAAAAAAAATGATCAACATTTTTTGAGAGAAAATATTTCAATGTTAGGTCAAGAGGAAAGACCTTCAAGAAGATCTTAAACACAACATTTAAGCAACATTTTAGGGCTTCTATGATTCACCACTAGGGTAATTAAGTATGTATTCCTTTGTTTTGTATAAACATTCTTAATTTCATCATATTTTATTCTTCTTTGGTCTTGTAATTTGAAGCATACATTTTGTTATATACTCTCCACTTAAAGAAATGACTTTGTGGAAATGCCCATTTTTGTGTTTTGGGTTGGTTGTAAGAACTTTGAAGTATTATATGAATTTTTGATACTCTTATCTCCATGCTTAAGGAAAATGAAGGTTCTACAAAAATTTTAGTACATTTAAAATATTGTTTAGTTTTTTTTATATTTAATGCCTAACTTGTTTTATATTCTATTTTTAATGACAAGAAACTTCCCAACTCTTTGATATTTAAAATATCTATTTACCTTTATATCTTCTACATCTACTATTCAACATCCAATTTTATTGTCTTATTTCTAAGATAAAGGTTCCTTCCTAGTTATGATAATGTTGTACTCACACTCTTGCTTTGATTATATTTAATGCTCTCTCTTAACTCATATAATATCTTTGAAGCATTTTTGGTGACATCAAGGTAATAAATAAAATATTGATATATTAAGGGATATCCTCTTTGTTTTTGGGGGAACTTCCATTCAAGCATAAAGTGGGGAGGTTTTTTAATCTTTAGTTGATTCTCAACATAGTTCCTCTTTGAGGGAACATCTTGACAAATAATATGTGTCAAGGGATTTGATCCCTCTTAGTGCTTGATAGATCCAAGGTTAAAATAAATAAAAAATAGTTACTATACTAACCACATACCATGATAACACTTCATCATCATCTTTTCATTCATATTTTTACTTAGGTAGATAATTGACTCACAGGTTTCCCTAATGTATTATGTTTAAATTGTATATTACCATTTTTTCAAGGAAAACCTCATGGGCAAATCCAAGGGGTGCTTTCCCACTTTTGTGGATGGCATCTCTAGTTAACCCTTTATTGTAGACTAGTGCATATCATCCAATAAGATTCAAACAAAGAACCCACTAGCACAAAACTAGTTGAATGCCCAATAACATTGGAAATTTTTGATTCAACTAACCCCTTGGACTAAGTTGAAACGACCCATCCATATTTATGACAACAATGTAAGTGAGTACAACAGTGGTAATATATATATATATATATATATATATATATATGAAACATCATCAGAACAAGTGTTACACGACATTAACAAACTTCAATAATACACATTCTAATTGCATTTACATCACAACACGACAACAATCAAATACAACATCAAGATACTAAAGGATCTATTACATCACATCACAATAATAAGATGTATATCCGCCCAACCTACCATGCAAGGTTAGGACCTCCAAGACACATAATCAATGCTCAAGTCCACGATTCATCTGATTGATTTTGACCATTTAAGGTCTCAGTATTGACGACTGTTCTGAAGAACATGGAGATATATATTCCCATAACCAAATCAAATCTAGACTTAGGACCTAAGTAACAGTAATATTATTGATCATAAAGCAATTCAAACATTCAAATACTCGTTATACTAGACAAAAGCTTCCTTCCCTTAAAGATTATAAACAACAATAATTACTTATCATCTAGATAAAATGTACCCTCTCTATAAGAATACAAATCAATTGTTGCTCACTATCTAGACAAAATTACTTGCTCCCTAAGAATACCTCATAAGATTTATATTCAATATTTAGTAGTTTTCTTTCCTTCAAAAATATAAGTAGCAAATAAAGTTTCCACTATCAATCAAAGGTATCACAAGTAATACATGGACAACCTATAATAACTTTGTTAATCAATCTTACCATACAATCAAATTGAAAAGTATTTCATGCAAGTTAACTTAATAAGTTAACTTAATCATTAGTTCATTAGTCTAGTTCCAATTTGTTATAAATTCATTGCTATAACCATAACATATTAGTGTTATACTCCAATCACAAAATAATTGGAACAATGAAATAAACAATAATAATCCATAGTAAACAATAACATCATATCTGCAAACTATACACAAGATAAGTGTAACCAACTGAGTAAGTAATGATATTATTGTTCTTTTATTCCTTTAACATTGCTCATATAAATTCAAAGTAAAATTAATACATCTTACCTACACAATCAATTCATCAAAATTTAAAAGTATTCTACTAAATTTTAAGGCCTCTCTCAAAAGAAGTAAAAGATACTAGGCGTAAGAAATTTTATTTATCTTACTAAAAGCCTTATCTTGAGCAAGATTATTTACGCCTATTGCACTACAATGATAATCTGGATTAGAACAAATTTGTCTATTTAATCATTCGCCATATCTAAAAATTAAATATATAACTCAAGATTTCTCTCACTTATCCAATACTACACCTACATGATCACTTTAATAGTATCTCCAATTAATTCTTAATTGAGTTACAATATCAATATAACGATGATTCCTAAATCTAAATACCACTTGTAATATTAAACAAAAAATCATTTTATTTTAAGAAGTCCCCAATTTCTATAACTTATTCTATTCCCTTCATTATATATACTTAAGTAATAACCTCATTATTTTCTAAAATTGTAGTTACGATAGTGCATAGAGTGGCTATTAGATAACATATATTACACTCTAGTAGTTGTAAAGAAAGGAGAAAAAGATCACTAGCTTGACTCATGAACTATCATTCAGGATCTAGGATCTAGTTGATGCATTGAATAATTCTAGAGCGACCAACATATTTCCAAATTTGAAATTGCGATTTTCTTAACCACGTTCTTCAACAATTTGTTTCCAGAGTACAACAATAAATTCAACATTTCTAATAATCAATCTCCAATAGTGTTAACCATTTTGGTCGCGACTACAACATGTTTAAATTTTGGCATTACAATTAGATTTTTTTTTAAATGACCGTAATAAATATAAAAATTAGAATTTACAATAATGGACAGTGAATCATTACACATCAAAATCAGGGTCTGTAAATTCAGATGGAAACGAAATAAGGAAACTCGAATTTCTGGTTTGCAAATTAATATGTAAACAAATCAAGGATTGTATAAAAATGGAAACGCATAATTAAATCTTCAAAATTATGGGTTGAAAATAACCACAACGAACCATCTATATTTTAATTACAATAAAATATAGAAACCGAGGTTGATGAAAATTTGAAGATGTCCTTCAACAAATTGCGCTCCTTATATACTCTCACCTGCTAATCACAGAGATTTCACCGGTACCTCCCATTCAATGCTAGGGGTACTCTTCTTCCCTCTTAGCCCCCCGAGCCGCAAAGGGTCCACACACAAGAAACCATAACATAATAGCTCTCAAGCTTGCCTCGCAAGGAAGAGCTTCCCCTCTTTCTCAAGCTTGAAATCCCAACTCTCACAAGTAAAAAAAAGTCCAGAAAATTTTGGCAGCATAACATTACCAAGAATGACTGGGATCCCTTTCCCTTCTACCACATTTGATTTATAGAAAAATCTCCAATGACACATTTCCTCATGCACAATTAATTATCTTTTAATTGATTTAATTAGGATTATTCATCCACACACTTGTCACACTCTCCCCAAGTTGCACAAGTAATTATAATTTTTATTTTACTTAAAAAGCCAATTTCCCTCACATTCCCCAATGTGTTCCTATTTTCGCTCTTAGTTGTCCCTTTGTTCCCCAAATTTTCATTTAATGAGTGTCTCCTAACTAGATCTTAGTTAGATTTGGATTAGGAGTCTTTTTCTAGTTAGACTAATGGTAGGTTGACTCAAGATTATATTCCATGTGTACTCTTATTCTCTCATGTTATTATTTATTCTATTGTTAAAAATCCATTTTATTAATTTCATGCACACATGTGCATTTTATCCAACTTTTTTTTTTTAATTTCATTCCCCTCTTTCCTAGAGTTTGATTATATTCTAAAATATTTTAACTTATGTCATAATTCATTTAGCCCTTTATTTAATTTAGACTTAGACTTAGTCTTAGACTTTTGTTATGTTTTATAATTAATAATTTACTTGTCTAATTAATTATTTTATTCTAACAAGGTCTAATCATTTCAATGTTTTTTAGGCCACCTAGATTTATTGACTTAAGATTTTAATTACACGACATGCCCTTCAAGATGCACCTCCATGCTCAAGGGGTGCCACTCGCCTTAAACTGGTTTTGGAAGTTTATCCGACCCTTGGAGTCAACACTCCACTCGGTTGACCTTGTGAAAGATTAAGGGCTTCCAAGGAATAATGACTCCACCTTATTGCATGCCCCTTAGAAATCTTCATGAGTGACTATCTCAGTCCTCCCTCATGACATCGTGGACCTTTCGAACTAGGTAATCGTTAACCTACAGTTCAGGTCACGACGAGAGTGCTAGTAGGTTGTGACATGGATGTTTCCACACCTCTCCCTCAATGTATGGTTTTTGTGAATGACCCCCTTACTTCTTATGTGAGTCAGATTAGAAAGCATTGGCAAGCTTGCATCCACTGACAAAAACACTATCAATAATACATATACATAAATCATATTGAAATCAATCATATATCACATGCGTGTAAAATGAAATACTCAAACAAATACAATCCACTCTATGACTCAATCCAGAGTCCAAGGAAGTCCATTGATGCCATCAGCATCCATAGTCTGTCATGTGTCCTGCACACTCAGGAAAACTCATCAATAGCATTTGCCAATACATATACATCAAAATAACAATAAGTCACAATGCATCATCATCGTCATCATGTATAATCCATATTCGAAACGAAATCACAATGTACCATAACTGGATCACTTGCACGCAAGTGTCCTCAAAGAATAAGTCAATAAAAGTGTGCTCAGTGGAGCGGGATGTTACATACACCTCCTCTTTGTTTAAACTTCCTCATGGATTTTGTACAGCATATAAATGCAAGTAAACAAATGTATCAGATATAGATCTACATATCTAATCTATCAAACAAGGAAACTATTGACGCATCTCATATGCATCCTCCCAGGTAGTCGAGTGTGGACTATAGTTTTCCCGCTGGATCATGAC
>JASDQU010588236.1:48695-69488 GCA_032191745.1 Picea mariana | reverse complement strand
TAATCCACTTGTTGATTGAGACCCTGAGGCATGCAAACATCCTTTTTTGTTCACACTATGATGGCTGATGAAATGATTATGAGTTGTTATTCTACATGATAATAATTGATCTCTCTAGGAAGAAATAGATTCAATTTGTTTCAATACCAACATCATGATTTAAATGTACATGTTCCATTGGTTTTGGAATGCTCTGTTGGCAACAAAAAAACTTCTCCAAGAGGTAAGGATGAATTTGGTGGTTGTATCAATCAATCCTCTCGACTTGTATCTTCCTAAACGATTTTATAATTTTCATGTATATAGAAAAATGGAATTTGTTAGCACTCTGTAAATTTGTTTGGATGAGAAAACAAATAAAAGAGGTAACCTACAAACCAACTTTAAGACTGGAAACTAGCCTTTCCAATCTAGAGAGGGCTCTCTCTGAGACC
Organism: Picea mariana; assembly: GCA_032191745.1. Taxonomy (NCBI): domain Eukaryota; kingdom Viridiplantae; phylum Streptophyta; class Pinopsida; order Pinales; family Pinaceae; genus Picea; species Picea mariana. The sequence continues at coordinate 69,054 of JASDQU010588236.1, read as the reverse complement.
TAGTATCTGGTAGATAATGACTTTGGATTGTTAGCTAGATTTATGTGTTTGGGAAATGTTTTTTGTTTCGCTAGCAAGGAAATACAAAAATTTGTGCTATGGAGTCAACCTCCGGAAAGCGAGAGAAATAAATGAATGGTAAATGAAACATTAAGAGGATAAAGGATAAATAGGCAATGGTCTTTCACTTTAAATATTGTTGTGTATGGCGGAAGAAAAAAGTACATAAAGAAAATCAGAGCACCATCAAAGATGAATTCTAACTTACTTAGAAGAAAACATAGAGATTAAATGCTTAAGTCTAAATCACTGCACAATGAATTTTAAACTCGTCAGACGTTCCAATTTAAACAAAGAGAATAGACATGAATTTACAAGAAACATGAAGTGCATACATAGATATGATCACAATACATCAAACCACCACCACTAGAATCTTTTCGTCAAATATTAGGGACTTATGCATTGTTATTTATATTCATATTCAAATATTGCATTCAAGAGTCCTCTGTCTACACTACTTTTCCAACCCAACTTGCATTGAAAATATACAATATATAGAAAAGCCATGCCCTATCGGGCTACTATGCCTCAAACTACTTCTCCTGTAATTTCGGATTCGGTTACATCCTCCCAGATGACCTTTCAAATAGATTTTACTAAAAATGGAAACCTGACTACACCCAATCATATCATAACTGACACCCTCATCTCAATCATTCAGTCATGAGTAAGATCTGGTCATTAGGTTGTGATAAATCGATGTTTTCTTTTATGGGGTGCCCGAGCAATTGAGTGAACTGCTAGAAACTCCGTCACCTTGTGCAACATGCTCTGGTTGTTGTTGCGTGATCACTGAATGTAGCATGAACGTCGTGAGTTTGTGTAGTAAATGTACGTTTTCGGTTGCTCATGCACTCTATATGGAAACAATGGTTGGGAGGCCACACATATCTTCGAAAACTGGCACACATTTCGCTTACACTTTTCCTCCTCAATCGGTAAGTTTACATCATATGTGTCAAGAATATTCAACGCGCGGGTGCTGCGTCATAATTCTTGGTACCGACAGGAAACATGACACGTGGGGAGAAATATTCCATGCCTCAATCAAAAAAGACAAAATGGGGTGGTCTCACTCATGTTTCTGGCCTCACCTGCAACCTTAAAACTCTTAGTGTTTTCCTAAGAGACCAGTTCTTCCTATTTAGATTCTTCACTTATATCTTGGACGTTATCTGCCATCTATTCTAGGATTCAATGGAAGAAGAAAGATAGACTCAAAGGTTTTTTCCCTGTGAATGGAATCAACAACCTGATGTGATATGGGTACACTCTATCAAACCTTCCTTCATAGCTGAAATTCCTTATGATTACCGTTAGGAGATTTTGGAAAGGCTCCTAGAGGTACTATCTTGGAACACCTACTCCGATTTTCCAATTTAGGCATTTGGGATTGATAAAGTGTTCATAGTACAAAATGTCTAAAGGCATGCCTTTAAAGAACTTTTCAACATGTGGAGGGATCTCCGTCACAGCTGACAGATTTTCTTTCGTCACTCGGAAGGTGATTCCTACAATGGTTGTGTGGAACCCATCAAAAACGAGGGTGAACTATTCATCCAGCTTCGCATTGTACCCTTTGATATTTTCACAAAAGCGCATAGATCCGACCTATTCAAAAGATGCCCTGATTTTCAGATATTCGTTTATTAATGCCAGGTCTTGAGGCTCAAACCTTGCGGCCATGATACTTCTTTCCTTATTTCTTATGCTTTGTGATGTTTTCATGATGCCCATATGTATTTGTTTCGCATACACGGTAATGAACGATAACACCCTCTCTACACGACAAATAAGAATGACGTACTTCGTAGAGACCTCTTGAAAAGGCAGCGAAAGAAACTTTTCATGAAAAGAAAAGTACATGGATCCACGACGTGGATGTAAGGAGGGATGGAAAATTATGGCGCAGTAGAAGATCGGTGCGGTGGAAAAGTATTGGGAGACTTGTCGCGAGACAGAAATTTAGGCACAAAGATAAATTCAGTGCGACAAGAAGAAACTCCAAAGAATAAAGGTTGAATGCGAGAAGAAATAGTGTCCAACATGCTATCTGGAAGAGGACTCCAACAAGATTTAAACAATGACTGAAAATGATAAAGGAGATGCGAAAACTTGAATGAAAAGACTCACAATACGAATGATGGAAATTAACTTTCCCACAACGAAGGGCTCTAGGATTTGGAGAAGAAACCACAAAAAATGCACAAATCAAGAAAGTAAAGGAGAGGTATCCAGGGTGACTAGTATTTATACTTGAACATGTAAGGAGTGGAATCATGGTAGAGGATGATAAATCCATGGTGATGAGAAGTTTGGAAGAAGGTTGAAGATTTTCGTAGCAAACTCATGCGACAGATACACTTTGAAGTGTGCAAAGTATAGATGATAAGAGCGACAGAGTATACATGATATGAGCGTCATGATATTTTACCTTTTTTACTTCATAATTAGGTGATGTTCGTTATATCCATCATTGTGACATTTATCCCAACAACTTGCCTCGATCTATGGAATGTAAATTCCCCTTTTTTGACAGAACTCGATCTTTTGGGAAAGGGACCTTTACAAGTCACACATTACTAATCATTACACCCTTTCCAGACTCCAAGGGCCACACCCACTACTTGCTGATTTCGACCCATTCGTTATTTGGTTCCTGACTTCACATGCTTTGACAAAGGAACTACGAATCATCTAGGACTGACTCTAACTATAAAAATTACAGTGCTAACAAAATTATGTATGTGGGCATGTTTAATCTTCCCTTCAATAATTAAAATCATGCTTCCACCTTTTAAAAGCTTACCTCATGGTCCTACTATTGAATTCATCGCATCTTTCATTAACTTGTTGCTTCACATATCTAATTGTATACTGCTATATGGTGGGTCTCCAAATTCATGTCATCTTTAATTATAATATTTTAATGTGCTATTAGTATCTCTCCTGAAATTATGTATGTTGATGTGAATATGTAATGACCATTATAACCATAGTCACACCCAAAATGAATGAAATTCCATTAGGTTTGTATTCTTGTAATTGAAACTTGATGTCCAGAATATTTAGTAGCATGTGTTCTATGGTGACTTCGATAGTTCTATAGAAACTACTTGAGCTCACAAGACCCCCACAATTGTACCAACTAGAAAAAGTGATTTAAATGGATGTGAAACAACAATGATTCAAGGTTTTATAGCATGTCAACCTTCAAAAAAATATCTTGTAACAACTTTTCCATACATGAACGATTACTTCAAAAGTAAATACAGAACTTCCCCTAATGTTAATCATAAATCAAATCAAATACTAGTAAATTCAATGAAAAAAACCTTGATCCTAGATCTTGTATATGAGCATTAAAATAGGCTAATATAGGGTTACGATTAAATGAAAAGGGATTAAAAATAAGGAAAAAAAGGATGTTGGAAGATGGTAATTTTGTGACTCATTAGGCCTCCCCTTCTAGATGGGTTTATGTAATGGGTCAATTGATAAAAATATTATAACATAAAATAAGTACACACCATGTACAAAATGTGAGCGTGGAGCACAACTCCAAGATAGATAAGTTACACAATAAATTCTTAAAGAATAAGAGAAACTCCTCAACATCACCAATTACATTCCTATATCACAATTCACATGTTTCCAATAATGAATACTTGATATATATATTCACACACTAAACATAAAGACCCTTTACTATTATTTTGACCCTATTAGGACCACATATCATATGCATTCATCCCTAGATATGCCCCCCTTGGGTCATAACATTTTCTCCCATATTGGGTTTCCAAAGTTATTTCTTGTGTTTATTTGTGGATGGTGTGTGAGTATTTATTTATGTTCTCTATTTCTTTCATTTTGTCTATTTCATACATTTAAGACAAAAACTAAAAATTAAGGAACCTAAGATCTAAAGGAAATTAACCTTCACAATAAATATTCCAGTATTTTATAGATTTGTTGTGCCGAACTATCAAGTGGAAAATCCACAATAATTTAAATATCATATTGGCATCAAAACTGGTTTTCCTAGGGTATTTGTGGAAAGTTGCAGAAATCCAGTATATTAATTTAAGAAGAAATTCACAGAACCCTAGCCATGGCAGATGATTCATTTCATCAAAACCCTCTATATCCAACATAAGAGAGACTTGTGAGGCTATAAAATCAAGTGGTTGACATATTTAACAATATGTCCCTTCTCATGGAATATCTAGCAAGCAAGTGCATATTTTTCGAAGAAGTTGGAGGCCTGAAATTAGAGATTGGGTTAGACGGGAAACAAGGGGATAACAAAGATACAAAAAATCATTCATGGAAAGAACCCATGAAAGAGAAGTCAAGTTCCAGTACCATAAAACCTTCAAAGTATTTATTCCATATGGAAGAAAAACTGAATATAAAGTCATACTAAGGTGACATCGATGCATTAAAACTAAATCATTGGTTGTAATGACTAGAATTTTATTTCAAAGTTCACCATATAGATGAATAACAAAATATATCATTTGTCACACTGAAGTTATAGGGTCGTTCTTTAACCTAGTGGAAAATACATAAAAAACACTTAGGATGGAGGGTGATATTCCACTAACTAGGTGGGAGTATTTAAAAACCCTTATCAAGTCTCAATTATACCTTATCAAGTATGTAGAGGATCAATGGATACAGTGGAACTACTTCAGATAGAAGCAAGGGAAGAGTGTACAAGAGTACACCATTGGATTTATAAATATGGCCATCATGTTGGGTATCTATCCGAAGAACTCAATTGTTCTCCTCAAGTATATAGGGGGCCTGTATGGCTATCTATAAAATTAAGTGATGTTTTTCAGGCTAAGGAAAATGTAAAAGGTATATGTACATGCAAAATATCTGGAAGACATAAGTGACAAGAAAGGGAAACCAAGCTATTCCAAGAAGAAAGAGCACCTACAAGATTCCATAGAGGAAAGAAGAAGTGGAAAGGGAGGAAGTATAAGAAGAATAAAAGCACTACACATCAATGCAAGGATCCTAGAGAACATTGTAACCATTGCAATATCTATGGTCACACTAAGAAAAAGTGTTGGGAACTACATCTAAATTTGAACTCAAGGAACCGCAAGAAGGATTGAAAGAAAAAGAATCTTCTAGCCATGGATTCAAGCAATCAGGTTGAAAGAATCTTCGATGTGGGTGAGAATATTTTATGCACATTAGTGAAAAAGGAGGTGAATCTGATTAGTAGCCTTCAACAATAGGAAGAGATGGAGATGACCAAACTCTTCCACATGAAGATCCATCTCAAGAAGACCAAGATAGATGCCTTGTTTGACTCTGGTTCATGGGATAATCTCATAGTAGTGGATCTAGTCAGCAAGATTGGATAGGAATTTCATGATCATCCTATCCCATATACATTGGGATAGGTAAACAAGGATGCAACTATCAAGGTAACAAGACAGTGTAAGATTAATTTTTTTGTAACTATTGATTTTATATATGAAGTGGAATTGGACGTAGTACCCCTTAACATATGTGGATTAGAGTTTGGAATCCCCTACATGTATATGAAATATGCAATTTTCATGCAAAGATACAACGAGTAACAACTAACCAAGTATGGGAATTCCTACATCATCAATGCGCATAAAGGAAAGTCAAAGATATTTTTGGTAAGTGCCAACCAAACCAAGAAGTTGATTAGTTCCACTAAGAAATATATTTTACTTTTCTTAAGAGAAAATCATACTAAGGATGAGTTGATAATATTAAAGGAAACACTAGAGGGGTGTACTAAAGAGAAGAAACATTAGTTGGATGAGTTTCTACAACCATGCAGAACAGTTTTCCAGAAGACTATATTGATACCACACAAAAGGGAAGGGGAGTGTGAAACATAGCTATTGCTACACTCTCCATTGTCAGATATTGGGTTGTATAGATAGTTCGTTCTACAAGAAAATGAAGTGAAAAAGAAATTGCAATAGTTTTTGGAATAGAGTGTGATTCAACCAAGCACCTCACCTTATGGGTCACCTGTCATAATTGTACCAAAGAAGGATGGGACTTGGCAAATGTGTATCGACTACAGAACATTGAACAATATTACACTCAAAAATTGGTACCCTCTTCTTAGGATCAATGATCTATTATATCAATTGCAACATGCAAAATATTTCACCATGTTGGATCTCAAATCAAGATACCACCAGGTGTGCATCAAGGAAGAAGACACCTGGAATATTTCCTTCAATACAAATAAAGGTTTGTATGAATGGTTGTTCATGCCATTTTTCTTATGCAATACACTAGCTACAATTATGATATTTCTTAATGATATATTTTGCAAATAGATAAATTCATTTGTTATACTCTATTTGCATAATATATTGGCTTATAGTTCTACTTAGGAGGAGAACATATCACATCTCGTGTAAGTTTTAGAGACTCTGAAGAATAAATAACTATTGGTTAACCTCAGTAAATGTGAGTTTTCTCAACATTATTTGGTGTATTTTGGCTATGTGACTAGTGGAGGGGAACTCAAAATAGATCTCATAAAGATGGAGGCCATCATGAAATGGATAGTTACTACAAATTGCATTGAAGTTAGGAGTTTTTTTGGGGTAACACAATACTTGCAAAAGTTCATATCTTTTTTTTCAACGGTAGTTTCACTAATCCACACCATAACATTGAGTGGTAAAAGTTTCCAATGGGGGAAGAATCAGTAGAAGGATTTCAATGAGATGAAAAGAAAGAGTATTCAAGCACCAATTGTTTCATTAACAAACTTGAAAAATCATTTGGAAGTGGAGACAAATGCAAGTGGGTATGTCATGGGAGTAGTTTTGATGCGAGGAAGGATTGTATCCTATCATTATGAAATATTTAATGGGGAAGTTTTCAACTACCCTACCTATGAAAAAGAAATCTATGATCTATTTCAAGCTATCAAGAAGTGGAAGCACTATCTGATGGGAAAGGAGAGCATCATCCACACATATCACTAGATATTATGGTATTTGTATGGACAAAGTAATCTACAACAAACCAAACATTATGAGTGAATGGGGTTTTTACGGAAATTTCATCTAGTCATCAGGTATAAGAAGGGAAACAGAAATAGATTCATGAACATGATTTCAAGGACACACACATCCAAGATTACATCTTTAGGAACCTTTATGAACATGGAAACTTTTACCCATGACACATATAGGGAGGTATACACAGAAGATCAATAATTCAAGAAGGTGTTTTAATGGCGTACAGATCCAAATTCATTTCGAAGAAGGTGACAACAAGGATGAATATCATTTCCATTATGGGTTACTCTACAAGATCGACAAGATTTGTGTCCCTAAAGGTGAATGAATACATCTTATCAAATATTATCGCACTTCCAAGGTCGCAGTACATTTTGGTGTTGGGAAGATTGTTTACAATTTAGAGGATGTATACTTTGTTTTACATGTAAGCCCAATAACAATAATAAAGGTCTATGTTGGAACATCAAGAATTGATGGTTCATCACACATCTCATGGGTTTAATCAGTTGAGAGGTCGATCTTCATATGGATACAATCAGTTAGGAGATTTACTATCACACCACACTAGTCAATTGGGAAGTCGACATTCATGTAAGTAGGACAATAAACCAATAGCCGAATATAGTTAGGCGGTGGTTTGACCAGCCCAACAATCAACTACGAGTTGAATGGATAGTAAGTTGGATCAAGTCTTTTTCATTCGACTCGATAGAGTGGATTTTGTGGAGTCAACTCTAACTGTCGATGGTTACATGTGGACAAGATATTAAAGATTCTATGGAAGTTGGTTAGATCTTGAGAATATAAAAGAATACCACATGGGTCATTATCAATATGAATGTGAATTGATATTGTGGAACAAATCATGAAGATCAAGATGTGCAATATGCATTGTGATGTTATGATCAGAGTGCGTTGTCCTTAAGTGCTATAATGGTGTCTTTAGACACCACATTTTGTTCTTTGAAAATTCCCCCCTCTTCAATCATATACAATATTGTGTTCTATATTTCATGTCATGTTCCACGTAATTCTACAACATGGTATCAAAGCAGTAGGATCAATATTAAAATACATCTTCGGTATCTAGTTAAAATTGAAAAACCACCGGTCGAGAGTCAATCACAGAACATATCTGACTCATCAAGGTTTGTGGACAACATGTCAAGGTTTAACCCATCAAATGACATTTCGTTTTTTCATAGGGAGGAACTCATAGGAGATCTATTGAGAGGAGGAACTTTTGTTGAGAAGATTAGGAAAATCCATTTATAAGTGCAGGCAATGTTGAAGAAGTCGCAAGAAAAATACAAGGCCAAACATGATCAACACAAAACATAGAATTCAGTTAACGTTCGAGACATATTTTGGTTACAATTGAAAAAGGAAAGACTACATGGTCCTTCATATAGGTGGATCTCAATGGCCATCCATGCTTTCCATTGAATCAACATTTTGAGCCTAGGTTTTTGATAAACCATAATATTCACCCTTTTGATGTGGAATACAATCTAATTCCATCTTTATCTGTTTATTACAGACATTATGTAATTATTTCCTAATGATTTTATGTGCATTCCTACAACATATCGTTAATGCACTGGATCCCATTAGAACTCTACAGTTAAGTGCACTCATGCTAGAGTAGTATTGTGATGGGTGACCTCTCAAGAAGTCCTAGTGTTTTACATGCCTAGAGAATTTTATAAACTTAGTCTAATTTATCCAACATGCATCATGGGAATTGTTCTCCTCTCACTCTCTCATATATAATTGAGGTGAAGGAGGCCTTTTTAGCATACAATGGAGTGTGACGTAAGTTTTGTAGTGAATGAAGTGTAGCCAATATATCTTTCTTTTCATAGATAAGCTACCTCATTCTACTAGTTTGTGTTCTACAATTTTTTTATATATTACTCATTAATAGAAGTTTGGTTTCACTATATTTATGTGTTCTCTGCTATATTTTTTTGTATTTCATTGTTATATCTCTGTTATAATTCCTTCCTCATGTCATTCTAAAAATAATATGGATCAATCCTGGTAAGAAGATGAAGGCTCTACAATATGGAACTTTTGAGATATTGGAGAAGGTGGGAGATAATGTCTACAAAATCAATCTACCCCCATACATGTGCATTTACTCATTCAGTGAATCTATATAATCTCAAACTCTATGAGCCTTCCATGTTGGAATAGGAGGAGGAGTAGGTCCCACCTTCCATAGAGGAATTATCACTAGATGCACAACAAGATTTGGTAGAAGAAACTATTATGCAAAAGCAATTCAGAACTACAAGATAGGGGCATCATGAACTTTGGGAGATTTTTGGGTGTTGAAAAGTTGGTTGTCATTGATGTCAATCCTAGAAGAAGTCTAGAAGACTTTATAAGTGATGGGTGTAATTGAAGAAGTCTCCAAAGTGGTCCCCTTATGGCATAGCTTTAACCATGGACCTCATGGGAAGACTCTTTGAAGAACTATGCAAGAATCCTTGGAAATATGGTTAAGTTGTTAAGTGGTTAAGAAGCCCTATAGGTGTGGTCATGAATCCCGAAGGTGATTGAATAAAAATATTATGAAGGACATTGCAAACACATGCAAAACATCCATTGATTGATAATTCTTATCAAGACATCTCCAACAGTAGGTGGCATGCCACATGGTTCCTCACGACTGAGGAGTTATACCCTTTTAAATATGAATCCCCGAAGTATGGTCAAGAGGCACAAGATCTAAGTTCAACAAGTTATAAGTTGTCCCTATAGTCAAGTAAAGGAGAAAATTTTGTTGCAAACAAGAAGTTACAAGTCGTCCCTAAAGTCAATTAAAGGAGGTACTTGAATAAGTATAAATACGCATTAATAACCTATCATTTTCATAACTCAATCTTGTGATCTCTTAGAAAAATATTGGTAGAAAATATCAGAGGGAAGATGAAGTGAAGAAGGACAAAATTCCAAGGGAATATGAAGTCTTGTATGATGTTTACTAAGATATGTTCTTAAACGTCATCTTACCATTTTCACTATAAATTGTTTTCTAGAATCATTGAGATAATGAAACTTCGTGGATATTGAGAAGACATGTCAAGGTACCTATGGTACGAATTTTAGCTTCGGGGTCATTTTAACTTTGTAGATGAACTCTATGGAAGATAGGGTTTATGAATAGTCTTGTAACTACTCTCAAACATGTGTTTCGGGAAAACAATCATAACTTCTTCATAGAGGATCCAAATTCCATAAGAGCAATTGCATTTGAAAGAGTACATTATTTAGTATTTTTTTTCTAAGTTTCAGAACCATATATCAAATATTAAACACATGGCTTGTTTTACAAGTGCACTCTCTAGAATAGGCCAGAATTCAGGAAGGTCTACCATTTTTTCTATATCTCTTTTTCAGTGATGTATGAAGGACACAAAATTGGAGTAATTATAGAGAAGATATAAAATAATATTGGGTACAGGTTTCAGACCTTGATTCATTATAGGTACAAATTTATACTTGTTGAAAGATAGGATTTGTAACTAATCTACAAACTAGTCCCAAACATGTGCTCGAGATAAATTTAAGAAGTGATGTTGGGATTTATATGTAGACCCATGTGGACCCAGGATATTTATGTGGATGCAGGTTGATGTTGTTGATCTAGTTTTGATGATTTTGATGTATCAGTTGTGGTCAATCTTGTTTTGATGGTGATGATGTCTAAGTTATGTTGGATCTAGTTCTGATGATGATGATGTATCAGTTGTAGTGGATCCATTTTTGATAATGGTGATGTATCAGTATCAATGATATTGAAAATAATAGTGACGGTGATAGCGACAGTAACAATGATAGTGACAGGTACAGTGATAGGGAAAATCATAGAGACAGTAATAGTGATAGTGATAGAGACAATGACAGATAAAGTGACAGATATAGTGACATTGACAGTGATAGGTTGAGCATATCATTTGTATTCCTGGGAGATTGGGTGGTGCATAGGAATATTGGTGGCTTCATATAGCATTTTTTTGTTTGTAGGGGATTTTCAACTTCCTTTGAGTTGGTGTTGATAAAAATAGCGGGTTGGAGCCTCCTTCTAGTTGGAGATGGGGAATCTAGGGAGTTGTAGCTTCCTTCAAGTTAGAGCTTGTAAAATAGGGGGTTAGAGCCTCCTTCCATTTGGAGCTAGAGAATTTGGGTATTTGTAGCTTCCTTCAGGTTGGAGCCTGGAAAAAGGGGGTTGGTTCCTCCTTATAGTTGGTGTTGGAGAATCTTGGAAGTTGGTGCTTCCTATGAATGTAATTCTTGACATGATATAAGAAAATTGTTCCACGATTTTCTCCCATTTTGGTTTTCACGTAAAATTATTGTGTATGGTGTATTTGTGGTTATATGTTTATGATATAGTGGATGCAACCATAAAGTGATAAATTATTGATAACTTAATGTTTACATGTTGTGGTTGAAAATGGTAAAAGGTACTCAATACTGATTCACCCCCCACTCTCAGTATTGGTGAATATTCCAACAATTGGTCTCAGAGAAGGTATTTTAGAAATTGCTTAAACACTAGAAGGTAAATCATGGAGTGCATTGATAATGAAATTCCAATGTTTGATGGTCAGGACTATGAGATATGGAGCCAAAGGATGAAAGTATTTTTACATGCACAAAGATTTTATGTTTGGCACTCAATTATTATAGGATACAATGGTCCAAAGAATCCTATGAATACTATAGCCAAGAAGAAATTAAAAAGGGACAAAAAAATAGCAACAAATGCCATCCTATATAGATTACATGATTTGGTAAAAGTAAAAGTGGGACAATGTTCATCAAGTAAAGAGATTTGGGATAAGCCACATAATATCTACTCTAAGAAATCTCTTCTAGAACCAAAGAATGTTGATCAAGATAAATAAGATGTTGAGATAGAAAAAGAAGAAGAACCTCATCATATCAGACAGATCCAAAAGAAGAAGGTGAAGTATTTATGGAAGAAGAACTAATCAACGCCTTAAGTTTGATAAAAAGAGAAGGGAAGAAAAACAAGTCACTCAAGGAATAATTGATAAAAAACTATGAAGAAGTCAAAAATATTATTATAAATCTAAAGTTTCATTTAGAAGAATCCAAAAGGATTGAAGAAACACTCAAAAATCAGTAGGAAGAAAAGAAGTACTTGGAAACTGAAATAATATCATTTAGAAAGGAAGCAAAGAAGAGAGAAGAAATTTTGACAAGTCATCTTAAGGAAAGATGTGAGGACTTAAACAAGCCTAAAGAATAATTTAGTCAGCAAGAAAAAATACTTGAAGACGAAATCATCTCCTTCAAAACCAAACTTGAAGAAGCTAAGAGAACAAAAGAAGTAATGAAGATCCAGATGATAAATAAAGAAGAATATGTTGAGAAGCTTGAAGAAGAATTTGTCTCATTGAGGGTTGAATTTGACAAACTCAAAAAAAAATTGAAGAGATATCAAATACTAGAAGATATTCTCAATTTCCAAAGGTCACCATTCAACAAAGTAGGTCTTGGATACATTGGTGAAGCCTCATGCAAATAAATTGTAAATGCCGATCCCAACAAGAGCATTGAAGAGAGGAATATCCACACCACCAATTAAGAAATATGAAGAGAAGAATTCTAGGTTTTCGAAAAGGAAGAATGAAGAGAAGGCTTAGAATGATGCAGAAATTCTCAAAGAAAGGGATCATTGTTAGGAATAGTCAAAGAGGAATGAATGTATAATAGATGTATCCCCAAGAAATATACCTTGTACCTCTAGGCATCAAATAATATTCAATCATTATGAAGGAAACTAAAAAAAACAAGATTGGGATCATCTAAGGAATGAATTTAGAAGGAATACATCACAAAGAGGATCATTTTCTCCTAGGTATCAAAGTTTATTTTCTAGTTATTGTTTTAGTTGTAATAACTTTGGACATAAAGTTGTAGATTGCAGAGTGTATGGAAGAAATGTTCAAGAAAGAGATGTTTATGTGGCTTCCTACAATATCGAATGTTACAAAATCCAAAACCATGGATAGATAGCTCGTGATTGAAGAATCACGATGAATCATTCCATGAAGGAAACATTGATATCAAGTACAAGAAGGTTTGAATAAGAAAGAATAAAAAACAAGAGCAAGTGAATGAAGAACTCCCGGAGGTTATAATCACAATATTTTTAAAAGTGGAAGATCGTGATGAATCTACAAATACAGAGGAAGATGTCAGAATTAAAAAGATGATCCTACAACAGATAAGGTTTATGCATTGTTCTAAGCCATCCGGTTCGGAAAATCCTAGTAAATGTAAATGTTCAAGAGGGGGAGTCTAAGAAAAATCTATTGCAGATCAAATAATTGTCTTTTGGGCAGTCCAAAGTGTTTGTTTATAGATTTTGGGAAGGCATATTCAGAGTGGTTTGATGCTAGAGATGCATAATTTCTTGTGACAGATTGATTTATTACTTCAAGGTGCAGTTCAAAACACATCTCCATACAAATATGAAGGGATTAGCTAGAAGACACAAGGAATATGATTATACACTTTTGAGGAAGAGAGTCATGATCGTATAGAATATTTCAAGCATGTATTTAAGAAGGGATATATTTATTGCAGATTCGAGAATGTGTACTTGTTGTAGGATTGTAGAGTTTGACTTGAAGATAAAGCAAACTAGTGAACATATTTGACTTATCTTGAGAAGTAGGAACATGTAGTGATGAGTCACAACAGACTCAAAGAAGCTCTCATAATAAGTGATGTGGTGGATTAATCAATATTATGTGCAGTTGAGAAGCATAGTCATGGATAGTTTTGTGACATATGGGGATAGATGAATTCATGAGATATTTGGGAGGTATATAAGACAATTCTTGACATGAACCAGAGAAGATACATGACAGTGGATGAAATCATGATCTCAATAGGAATTAAATAAAAAAAAAAAAATCATTTTCATCAAGAGGAATGTTGATTAAAGCTTATGACTCGGAAAATAATCATATTAACAGGTGGAACCAACCAGTCACCAAAGGTGATTTTAAGAACCCCCCCAAATTCATATCTATAATAAATGGGTGAATCCCCATGATACATAGGAAAAATAGAATGCTATTTTATCAATAATATAATATATGTATATATAACTTTTTTACGAATATTTTAGTCAATTATATAATCTTGTAAAATCTTGGAAAATCTTTCACTGAATTATGCAATCTTGTAAAAGCTTGGCGAATCTTTCACTGAATTATCAAACCTTGTAAAGTCTTGGAGAATTTTTCAATAAATTATAAAACCATATATAATAATAGGAAAATTTATGCATTGAACTGTAATATACTCATTTTACATATTTGTAAAAAAAACATAATTTTTCCATCCTCTAGAAAACGATGCAAGCATCATGTGTTGTGTTTGTCAAGGTTCATGTTGTACACTCTTGCATATCCTTCTATAAATTTTGATGATATATAACCACAAAGTCATATGTGTTGATCCTGACCACCACTTTTTTCAATATCAGGAGATATTAATCATTGCTCTACCACTTCTACTATGGATTCTTTATTATTGATTCATCAATTATGAAAGGACCCTTCAAACAAGTTCCCCATAGGATGTTCCTAAATAGGAGCACACATAATTCTATCCATCAATAACTCTAAAATTACAAAAATATTGATAGGTCACATTCCATGCATGACTTCCTCTCTAATCATCCATTTGTACCCAAAAATGACCCCTTTCCAAGGAAGGAAGGTCACTTTTATCCTTATATTTTTATTGGCTTATAAAAAAGTTAAGGGACACATAACTTTGTAATAAATGTTGGGCAGAGATCAAGCCTTATAAAAAGAGATAAACTCATTTATCCTACCATAATTAAACATGAACAATAAGAGGTGTATATTAAGTAACGGTTATTATGTCATCGTGTATATATATACCCGATAGTAGCACAGTGCGCAGACAAAATATTATCACCCATTTTAAGCCCCTTAAGTGAAGCACATAACTATCACTTAGATCCTCTACATAATGACTCCCAAAATTGAGTTATAGAAAAGTAATATAGAAATAAATGATCTTGAATTATACAGAAACCTTTTTTTTACATGTGATACTAGCACCAATAAGCATACCTCTTTCTTGGTTACATGAAACTCTCCATAACATGTGCATTATTAACAAAAAGTATGTAATAAGTTTTTTTCACGCTCGGTTTTCAACTTTGACTTCAAGAATGATAGTGCACTAAACATTCTCTCATCCTCAATCGACTACATGTAATGCTCTTTTAGTCTTGGCATCAAAAGTATAATTGCATTAGAGGAATATTGGTCTCATGCTAATAGGTCTCCTATGATGAATGCATAAGAACCTAATGCATAGACCATTTTTCTCTTCACTTAGCTAAGTAGAGCCCATTTCCCTTTCTGAATAACCAATAAGTCTTTTCAAAGAAAATAAAAATTAAGCATAGTATATCATAAAAGGTGAATATGCTTAAGTCATTCAACAAAATGAAAGGAAATAAAAGAATCTTTCCTTGAACCATCAAATATATAAGTAAAATAATAATAATTATGGAAAACACATTGAATTCCCAGAGAATAACCAAATCCATATATTAATCCTATTACCATATGTTTCTCAAATAAAAATGACAAAAAGATGAACACAAGTTTTTTTTTACTCAACAAAGGTCTTTAACTTTAACCCAAACCCTTGACTCAATGGAAATCAAATGAAACCAATCACACCACATTAAAGGGTTCAATCAAACATAAAATGAGAACTAGAAGCATTCAAGGGACTAATACAATTTTTAACCAAAACAAACCCAAAATTTCAAACTTGAAAAAATGCTCCAAAATGCAACAAACAAACAAACCATTCAAATTTACCAAGATATTATAGCTAGACATCAAGAAATTTAATCTACTTGAATGAGCCCATTCTTGCATAGCGGAAGTCTTGTTAAATTAGTTATTTACCCTTTAATAATATGGCACTATCTATGTGAAGAGATATGTCCCGTCTTCATCAAATTCTAGCTTCATTTCCTATCACATACAAAAAAGAGACACCATAGTAGTTAAATATCAAAACATCAAACTTAAAATAACTTGCATGAAGGAAATGTCGTTCCAATGTTGCAATGAAAAGTAAAAAATATAGAACCTATTTTTACCTCAAATTGACATATAGTAATCTTGCTATGATAAAAAAAAATCAACCTACTCGAAAAATAGAGGAACAATGAAGCACAAAATTCACATCATTTGTGCTATTCCATTCACTATGTCTTGCACCACCAATGGAACACGTATACCAAAATAAGTATCCCTTGGGCCCTCATATATATTGGATTACATAAAATCTTGTGGTATATCAATTTCCTCATTCTCATCTTGGTCTTCATTTTTTTCATTTTGAACACGATCTTCTCCAAATGGACTATCATTATGAGTCTCCAAAGCATTCTGTTCCATATCAATTTCATTAGAGAAATTTGTTATATTGTTTTCTCCCCTTCTACCACTATATAATCGCTAAAGAGATAGTGCTCTTTCATATGGAAAATTGTTAATGTCATACTTTGTTACATATAATCTTAAACATATATCGATATTTTTTGAATTCATATATCCATAAACATGGATTCAATCTAGATTCTAATTATGTTTTTGAAGGTTTGGTAGGATCTAGTGAATCCTTTTAGAACATAGCATTTGCTGAGTTATTTACCCAAATTAGAGATTTATTTTTTTATTTTTTTATAAATGAGGCTAAGGATATCCCTATTGTGGCTTATTCTAACCTTATACATATGTTTTATATATAATAGAATAAAATATCATTTCAAAACGAAATTATTTTCTTCCTATTCTATGCCTAAATCATGGTACAATATACATAATCAATATGATATAATAAATCTACTCAATTATACAAATATTCTATTCCTAACTCAAGGTACAAAATACATAATCAACATGATATAATAAAGAAAGTCAACTCTACAAATGTAGCACTCATAATACCTCCATCTAAAACAAACATCATGAAAAAAATCTCTTAATTTAATAACCTCTCCCAGTTTACAAGGGAATTGACTTACCACCATGTACTAATTCACATTGTCCACACAAGAATATTCACCACATGATTTTGAAAATATTGGTCCATCAAGTGCTTAAATGTAATTAAGGAACTTGAACAAGATCGGAAACTCGGGGGGAGCTAGGTTTTGATAGTCGTGGTGAGCTAGGGTTTTACAGTCATGGCCAAAGCAAAGAGAAGCATGAGCAGTAAGGTGGGGGGAAAGGGGACCCCTTCATACAAATAGTTAGTGGTGGATAGAGGAAAAGGGCCAAGCAGCGAAGTTTTCAAGGAACCGGTGACAGGAACCTTGGGATCAGACCCAGGGAAGCATCAAGAGAGAAGTCGTGACAAAAATGAGACCATGGAGGAAGTCACTAAGGAATATTAGAAAGAAGCTCAAGAGACCGCGAAGGCTAATGAGACAGAGGGGCACAACCCTTGCAAGCCCAAAACAACAATGATACCTAAGATGGTAATGGAGGACCCACAAACGCAACTCTACAAGGATCAAATGAAGACGCATGCACTCATATGCAAATTTATGGGGTTATGGCCCTGAGAAAGAACTCTACACAACTGGATTAAATATCAATGGAAGCCTAATGGAGAAGTGGAGCTCCACCTCGGCTCAAAGGGTTTCTTCACAACAGTCTTTATCAACCTGGCAGACAAGTACAGAGTCTTCGAGGGAGGTCTATACTTCCACACCTCAATAGGACTCTACATGCAACCCTAGAAAGAAAACTTGTCCCCGAAGAAAGAAACTTTCAAAAAGGTACCAGTCTGGCTGAGATTCTATTCCCTACCCTTAGACTACTGGTTTCCCTCTACCTTTGAAGCTATAGGAATCAAATTGGGGAAATATGTGAAGACCTCAGAAGCTACCCTAAAATGAAGATACACATCATATGCAAGAATTTGCATAGAGATGGATGTTTCTGGAGCACTCCCAGAAGCCATAATTTTGGAATTCAGGGATGAGGAATGGATCCAAAACATAGATTACGAACAGATCCCCTTTAGATGTAGAAGATTCCATGAACATGGACTTTTGATCAGAGAGTTCCCTCTAAACAAAAAGAAGGAAGTGACAAATCCCAAAACTCAACAAGACGAGGAAGGGTTTATAACTCCGAACCCCAGGAACAGAGCTAATAAAAAGAAAAATAAAACCTTGGCAAGAAATACCCAGGAGACCCAGAATACAATGGAAGGAATGGACCAAAAAAAAAAAGGGACACCAGAAGACAAGGACTCAGAAAAATCTCCAGAAGTCAAAGACCAAGCAACAAAAGAGCCCACCCAACAACCAAACAATACAACAGCTCAGGGGAGTTGTGCAACCTCGATGGGTGGAGAAACAAAAGACGACAACACCACCATGCAATATGCAAAGGGAAATGCAAAAATGACCCCGAGCGAAGTAGGTACAGAAGACCCTGATCTCAAATACTTGGTGGAAAGGGAAGGAATATACCTCCCACACATATTAGAAAAATGGAAAAGTCAGGGAGTCGAAAACGAACCAACAGAGCAAATCGACTGCATCAAATACCTATTCCTCCTATAGGAGAAAGCCAAATCCAGCAGACAAAAATGCACACACAGGGAGATTAGACACCTAGGAGTGAAAACCAGCAAGGGACAATCACAGCTATCATCCAAACATACGAGGAGGAAAAAAGGAAGGAAATCAAACAGCGTAGCACTGCAGGAGCTAGGAGCACTACTGATAAAATCTGGTAAGATCAAGAAACTCTTTCCCCACTCTCCCCCACATGTTTAAATGAAGGTTATAAATTGGAATATAAGAGGCCTAAACAACCCAAGAAAACAAATAATCCTTAGGAATAAACTAAAGCAAGAGCAACCAGATCTCAGTTTTATTCAAGAGACGAAATGTACTACAGATAGAATGGAATCAATCAATAAAAAAAACCAGCACAAGTACAATATGGTATCCATCGAAGACCACCAAAGTTTAGGCGGCATACTCACATTGTGGAACCAACAAATCCTAAATTTAATAGCAGCCAAAGCAACCAGAAACACCCTAACGGTGTGCATGAAAATCATAGGAAACACTAAGGAGATTCTCTGCACAAATGTGTATGGGCCCAATGGGATAGAGGAAAAGAAAGGAATGATCCAATACCTGGAAGATATAAAATTCCAAGCCACCAACCTCCACTGGATCCTTGCAGGGGACTTCAACATTATCACCTCCCTTGCGGAAAAGAAGGGTGGTATTAGAAGACTGGATCAGGATGCAGAGGAATTTTCAAATTGTATAGACAGAGCAGAGATGGTAGATCTCCAAACTAATAATGGAAAGTTCACCTAGAATAATAAACGAAGGAACCAGTTTCAGGTAGCTACAAGACTCGACTGATTCCTTATATCAGAGTCAATCATTATGTAGGGGATAAATTTAGATTGCAACATCCTACCCTAGGGTGGATCTGATCACTGGTCAGTGAAACTAGAAGTAGGCTTCCAAACAGCACCTAAGAACAAACCCTTTGGATTCAAGAAATTATGGATTGATCACCTGACTTTCAAGGAAAAAATCAAATAGTGGTGGCGGGAGGAGCAACCAGAGCAAGGGACTAGGATGTTCAAACTACAAAAGAAACTTAAATACATAAAAAATAAAATCAAGGAATGGAACAAGGATATCTTCGGGAATATAAACATAGAGAAAAACAACATCAAAGAAAAAATGAAAAAACTCCAAGAAACTTGCATGCAGGAAGGCTATACGGAGGACTAGAAAAATGAAGAGCTCCAAATGAATCAAGAGTGGGAGGTGTTATGCCAGCAGGAGGAAACACTCTAGCGTCAGAAGTCACATATTCAGTGGCTAAAGGAAGGAGAGCGGAACAACAAGTTCTTCCATAGAACAACCATGTCCAAAAGAGCCCATAAAAAAATCCTGAAGATCAAGGACCAGGATGGAATTGAGCGTGGGCCACATCAGCAGATCGAAAGCGCTATGGTTAGACACTTCCATGGGATATCCCAAGAACCACATCAAGATATATCGGAGGCCATTCAGAGGATAGCCCAACATATACCACGCTTGGTTACCGAGGAACAAAAAATCTTCTTGAACAAAC
>JASDQU010588236.1:0-48595 GCA_032191745.1 Picea mariana | reverse complement strand
CAAGCATTTCCGCAGGACAATATATATGCAGCCTGCGTACTATCTTCAAAAGTGTGATTTTGAGAAGCTGATAAGTGTAACTTTCTTCATGAAAATGATCTTAAAGAAGAGTTAGATCTTCTATCACCATGTCATTATCATATCATCATCTCGATAACCAAAAATGTGGATAACAATGAGACTGTCATAGATTGGGATGAAATAGTCTGAACATTGAATGTTCAGAAATTTCAAAGCGAAATCATCTGAACATTGAAAAATATAGAAATTTCAGGGACAAATGCTTTGAACATTGAACAATCCAAAAATTTTAGGGTGAAATTCTCAAAACATTGAATAATCTGAAAAACATCAGGGCGAATATCGGAACTAAGGATGGATTTTCGTGGCGAAATATTGCCAGAATGCAATCTCCATTTAAATATGTGATTTCTAAAAAAGTGATTTTTTTTAAGAACACTATATTTTATGGGCTTATGGTTGAAAATTTGAAAAGGACTTTTATGTAAAAAATTCACCCTTTCATTATTTTAATACCTTGAATTTCGCCGATCTGTGAAATTTCACCCCTAAAATTATCTATGCCAGTCACAGGAAGGAAAGTTGTGAGAGGAAAAAAAAGAAAAGGGGATATAAACTACCAGGAGAAGTTATATTGTCAAGGGAAAATTGTTGAATTATTATATCATTGATTTCATCTCATTGAAGACATGACAAGACATGAATACTTTAAGTCAAGTGATGAAGGAACCTTGACATGAGTTCTTTTAATATACGTCAGTGGATTACATGACATGAAGTACCAATGGACAATAAGCCCCAGAAGAGAGGAAATGAAGAATATACAAGAAACCCCTACTTTAATCTACACAACATCTTACAAAGAACTCAGGGGGAGAGAAATTGTATGAGAAAGATCATGAGAGAAAGAAAAAAGGTAGGAGAGAAAGTTCAGAAGCAAGAAGATAGGGGGAGAGAAATCATGAGGGGGATTTACCCTTTGCAATTGATATCAAAGTGGGAGAGAAAGAAAAAAATGATGAATATAGGGGGAGCAATGGTCATAGAGGGGGTATGATTGTTTCCATAAATTCCAAAAGGGAAAGGTTGGAAAATTGGTTGTCATTGATTTCAATCCGAGAAGAAGTCTAGAAGCCTCTAGAAGTGATGTGTGTAATTGAATAAGTCTCCAAAGTGGTCCCCTTATGGCATATATTTAAGCATGGACCTCATGGGAATACACTTTGAAAAATTATATAAGAATCCATGGAAATATGGTTAAGTGTTTAAGTGGTTAAGAATCCCCATAGTTGTGGTCATGAAACCAAAAGTTGATTGAATAAAAAGAGTATGAAGGACATTGAAAATGCATGAAAAACATCCATGGATTGATAGTCCTCGACAATATGTCTCCAATGGTAGGTAGCATGCCACGTGGTTCCTTGAGATTGTTATGGGGAAAATCTCCCTAATCTGGGTTTAGCGACTAAGAAGAGCCTTGACACCCTAAAAGACATAAAATATTATATTTTATCCCAAACCACACATACCCTTACAATAACTAAGGGAATAGAAATAATATAGAGATGCATACCTTAAGTCGTTACGGTTGATGTCGATCCCTTCCGATTGTTTTTTGTTCTAATATTGTAGGCCCCTTCCCAAAGATGGCCTGAAACAATGCTTACAGAACAATCTAGGACAACATATACTTAATTATCAATATTACCTAAAGAGTTAGTTAGTCATGAAAATATTCATAAACATAAACTCATAGACATAATATCTAGGACAAAGAATTTTCTCTTTTATTAATAACAAAATTGAAGGTTACAACATGAAATTTGTTGGCGTTGTTCAACGAACCTCGCTTGGGTTCCTCTAATGTGTCTCTAAGTGCACTATTCCCAATACAATATTCACCACCAACATTCCAATACAATGGGAAATGATGGATGGAAGGGAATGTGGAGAAAAAAACTCAGAGAAAAACGTAGAAGGCTTGGGGAACAGGGGAGAAAATTTGGAAGAGTTCTCTTGCCTCTAGTTTGATATATCCGAATGACCCCCCCTAGGGCCCCATTTATATGAGAAAAAGATGGTTAATTTGTTTCCATAAGGGCTAGATGAGGTAAGATGGTTGCAAAACCTAAGATAGTCCGTAAACTCCACCAAAAAGTGCAGATTTTATATTTTTTGTCACTTTTTAGAGTACACACATGATTTTAGTAGTGTAGAAAGCATATATATGTGGGATTTTAGGTATGTGGATAGTGTTTGTACGTGCTCTACATATGCAACATGACATGTACACTAGGCAAAATGTTGGTTTTTTAGAAGAACTCTAGCAAAATGGGTTGGTAGATGTATGAACGAGTGGGCAGCATCAAGGATGCACAAAAGTGGCATTTTAAGCTATAAAAATGGTTGAGGAGTTATGTATTCTAAAATATGAAGCCCAAAATTATGGTCAATAAGCCACAGATCTAATGTCAAGAAGTTATAAGTTGGTCGTAAATTCAAGTAAAGGAGAAAAAATTGTTGCAAACAAGAAGTTACAAGTCAGCCCTAAAGTCAAGTAAAGGAGGTACTTGGCAAAGTATAAATACACATTAAGAACATCTCATTTTAATCATTCAATATTTTATCTCTTAAGAAAAATATTGGCAACCAATTTCAGAGGGAAGACGAAATGAAGAAGGGAGAAATTCCAAGGGAAGATGAAGTCTTGTGATGATGTGTTCTAAGGTATTTTTTTAAAGGTAATCTTACCATTTTCTCTATAACTGGATTTCTAGAATAATCATATAGTGAAACTTGGATGATGTTGACAAGATATATCAAGGTACATGTGGTATGAATTTCAGCTTCTAGGTCATTTTAGTTTTGGATATACACTCTGTGGAAGATAGGGTTTTTTACTAGTCTTGTAACTAGTCTCAAATAGGTGTTTCAGGTAAAATGATCATAACTTCTTCATAGAGGATTCATATTTTGTGATACCAATTGCATTGGAAATAGTAAAATATTTAGTATATTTTCTATGGGGCTCAGAATCAAATATCAAATATTTAGCATGTGTCATATTGTAAAAGTGTGCTCTCCACAACAAGACAAAATTCAGGAAGGTCTACCATTTTTGCTATATCTCTTTTTCAATGGTGAGTCGAGTGAAACTTGGAATAATTTTATAGAATATATCAAAGAATATTTGGTACAAGTTTGATACCTCGATTCATTACAAGTACATAGTTATAGTTGTTGGAAGTTAGGGTTTGTGATTAATCAATAAACTATTCCCAAATAGGTGTTTGAGATAAATTTAAGAAGTGATCTTGGGGTTTATATGTGGACCCATGTGGACCTAGGATATTTATGTGGACCTATTTTCTAAGTGGACCCAGGTTTATAACGTTGATCTAATTTTGATGATGGTGATGTATTAGTTGTGGTGGATCATGTTTTGATGATGATGATGTATCAATTATTCTACATCTATTTTTGATTATGATGATGTACCCATTATATTGGATCAAATTTTGATGATGGTGATGTATCAGTATCAGTGACAGTGACAGTGACAATGACACTGAAAGACACAATGACAGATACAATGATATTCACAATGATAGTGAAAAAGATAGCGACAGTGACAGATAGTCGCAGTGATAGTGGCAATGATAGGTTGAGTCTATCATTTATATTTATGGATGGTTGAGTGGTGCATGGGAATATTAGTGTCTTCATATAGCAGGTTGGTTCTTGTAGGGGACTTGAAGTGTATTTTGAGTTGGTTCTCATAAAACTAGGGGGTTGGATCCTCTTCCCACCTGGAGCCTCTTCCCACTTAGACCTGGAGAATCTAGGGAGTTGTATATTCCTTCAAGTTGGAGCCTATAAACTAGGGGGTTGGAGCCTCTTTCCAGTTGGAGCTGGTGAATTTGGGAAATTTTAGATTCCTTCAGGTTGGATCGTGTAAACAGGGGGTTGGTTCCTTCTTCCAGTTGAAGAATCTTGGAAATTGGTTATTCATATGAATGTAATTCTTGACATGGTATAAGAAAAGCATTATGTGGTGTTCTCCCATTTTGATTTCAACGTAAAATTCTTGTGTAATGTGTATCTGTGGCTATTTTTTTATGATATATTGGATGTAATCATAAAGTGATAAATTGTTGATAACTTAATGTTTACATCTTGTGGTTGAAAATGGTAAAAAGTGCTCAATATTGATTCACCCCCCTCTCAATATTGGTGAATATTCCAACATTGGGTAATAGTCAATTTTTATAGTTTATGGATGAAATGTTCTTGGTATGGTTGTGTTCAGAATGAAAGTTATCTCTTCATGCTAGGGTAGAGAGGATTTGTGTGTGAAAAACATGTTTTTTTTCTGTCTATTAATTTTTATATTTGATAACATTTTTGGAGTGATGGTGGGCATAAGAAAGTGAGTATTTCCTCTGTAAATTGGAATTTGGTGATAACACTTGATGGATTCAGTTTGCTAGGATATTTAGACACTTAGGAGTTAGCTAATATCAACATGGTCTAATATGTATTTAGTTAAATAGTGTTTTTTAGTGTGCGTAATTATTTAATCCAAAGGCCATGATTGTGTTCTAGAAATAAAGTGATCTAAGGGTTAATCTTCTCCTTGATACTAATAGATATTTTTATTTGTGGATTAGCACCTGATTTATCCATGGTATCTATTTAAATAGCATGGAGGCACATGTTCTAATGATCAAATGTGAGAAAATCATATGAAAATTATTTTCGTTTTGCATTAATATATTTCTAGAAGCTACATTGATTGACGACGTGGAATGTTTTCCTCTTTGAATCTTTTAACCAATGCAATACATTAGTGTAACGATCTTTGATATGTTCATCTGAGTGGTTTCCTTAATATGTTTGGCCTATGTGATGGTACAATGTTTATCGAGCATAATAACATAGCCCCTATGAAGACCCTCTCCCATTGTTAATTGAGATCCTTAATGTGTATCACTGCATGAATCAAAGGACTCATATGTTCTATTATTTCTAAGAATTTTTAACCAAGAGAACCATTTTAATGCACTTGGTGTTATTTTCATTTGGAAAATCTTTTTTTCACCCTAAAAGGTTTTCTTTTCCCAATATAAAATCATTTTCATTAATATCTAAAGGTATACAATTTTATTATGGTTTTTAAAGTATCTTTCTTTTTGTTTTAATACTTCATTTCTATTTTTCTTTTTTTATTTATGGTTTTCTCCTTTTTTTTTGATCTATGTATGTTCTTTGTTGTATTCCATGTGTAATCTTGGAAAATTAGAAATAGAGTGGAAATTATTTTCTTTTCTATGCATTCTCTTTGTTCTATGCCTTGTGAAATCTTTACAAACTTGAAATAGAGGAAAAAGGTTGCATTTTCTAGATAGGTTAATTGAGATCAAACACCGAGCTTGTAAATTTTTGGTTTTGTTTTTCAAAAAATTTCTTGTTTTTGTATGAAGCTATGTTGAATTTTCTTCCATGCAAAGAAAAGGTTATTGGGGGAAAGCGTGCACTTTAAGAAAACCAGTTTGAAAAAAAGGTTCTTGGTCCTTTTTAACATTTCCTATATATTTTGTAATAATACATTTGGTTGAAAGTGACTTTATTAAGTTATGGGTCTTGAGTTCATGTTTTTCTTAATGTTATTTACTTTGTGAGAAAAAATATCCAATTTTAAATTATAACATAACTTTATTGTAAAGTGCATTTCTCTTAAATTATAAAAGTGAATCGGTCATAAACTAACTTTAATGTTCAAAAAATATGAAACTTTAAATTATAACATAACTATATTGTAAAGTGCATAAATTAGTTTTAATGTTCTATTTTTAAAGTTACTTTTTAGTTGAAACTTTACGTTATAATAAAAGTGATTATAAATTATTTTATAAAAGTGAGTGCTTTACATTATAAAAATAACTTATTTGTAAAGTGAGCTTTCTCTTAAATTATAAAAGTGAATCGGTCATAAACTAACTTTAATGTTCAAAAAATATGAAACTTTAAATTATAACATAACTATATTGTAAARTGCATAAATTAGTTTTAATGTTCTATTTTTAAAGTTACTTTTTAGTTGAAACTTTACGTTATAATAAAAGTGATTATAAATTATTTTATAAAAGTGAGTGCTTTACATTATAAAAATAACTTATTTGTAAAGTGAGCTTATAGACAAAGTTACAAAAAAATGACATTTTATTTTCTCTTTACAAATCAATGACCTCATTGTCTACTTATCACCACATTGATCAACATCCACTTTCTATGTGGCACCTCAATGACACTTTATGCCTTTCTTCATAAGGACATAACTTTGAAAATTAGAAATTTCTTTCAATTTCATTTATTTTTAAACCACATATTTTTTTAAAGATTCCATGTGGATTTTCAGTTTCTATTTTTGAAAATATCTTACTTTCATATTATACCATGTCTAATCCAAATTATCTCCTTCTTAGTGGTTCAAACTACCTCTCACGAAAATCCTATATGGATAATATACTATGAAGTAGGGGACTTTACCCCACTTAATACATTAAAGAGAGTCATATGGGATGGTAAAATACATTAAAGAGAGTCATATGGGATGGTAAAAATGATGATGCATTTGGATTAAATATAATGTTCAAATCCATTCATCATCAATTTCATATTTAAAGAATTAAGACCCCGGATACATCATAGAAAAAGTTTGAAAATGTGTTTAGTAAGCGTGCAATGAGACTCAATCCCACCATCTTGAAAAAAAAATTGATTGTGTTATATCCTACTGTTATAAACACTTACTTTTGCTTACATAATGTAAAATAGTCTAGCCAAATGAGCAACTTATATATGATATTCTTACCATGTTTGGATTTGTATATTTTACTTTTGTATCTACTTTTCACTCCATTACAAAAGATATATTATTATTTAAGAGGATACTTACAAAATAATACTATCTTTTGAATGTTTTTATCATTACTTGATCACAAAGAAAGAATTGGTTTTTCATATTGGAGTGATTAGCATAGTAGGTCCATCTAAAAAAGAATTAGTGGCACAAAAGAAGGATAAAGACAAGAATCTAAAGAAGTAACATCACTGCAACAATAAAAGAAAACAAGGGTTCCAAATCATTTTAGCCAACTCCTACCCGCAATGGTGATAAAGGAACTAAATGAAAATGAAAGAAATCTAAGAGGCATTATAAATTTTCTAAAGTTTAAATGTTTCTAGAAGATAGAATCCTCTTAGAAGTAGAAATGAAGAAGCGCAACATCAATCTTGATTATTTTTCTTCCAACTCTTATTTTCATGGTCATGCACTTTTTGTTTCTGGTTTTTCCTTCAATGCAACATCTACTTATTATTTTAATGGGTGTCTTATTAATTCTATAGCATATTATCATATGGATAAGGACAAATCCATCTTTTCTTCTCTTAATGAATATAACACCAAACAAATATTTGTCAGTGATGATATATATCTTAGTGTTGTAGGGTCTAAAATAGTTTAGTTAGATGATGGTCATTTTAATGATGTATTATGTGTTCCAAGTCTTTCTTGAATCCCTCTGTTAGTGACTCATTAACATGAAGGTAAAATAGTAGAATTTTCTCCTCACCAAGTTGTAATCAAGAACTTAAAATATTCTGAGGATGTTGTAGTAACCAAAATTGTTAATGATATTACTAGGTTGTACAAACTTGATAACATTGGGTCATCATCTCATCCATCAACTTTTATTTCTCATAGAGATGACTTGAGAAAACTTTGAGATGAGGATTTTGGTCATCTAAACGATCACTCATTGCAACAAATATGTAATCAAAACATGGTGATTGACCTTGCAAATATGTGTCTTGATTCGGCTATGTTCTTTCCAAGCATCATCAAGACAATTTTAGCAAATGTGACTATTGCACATCTTGACCCACCTCGACCCTCTTACATCTTCCTCATAGTTATTTGTGTGGTTTTATTTCTTTTTCTTATTTCTATAGGTTCAAGTACTTTTCATTAATGAATTCTCCATTCACACTTTGGTTTCTTTCTTAAAACTTGAGAGATGATTTTTTAACATGTTTATGGCCTACAAGGTCCTTGCAGAAAAATAATTTGGACATCAACTTCATAAGTTAAGAACACCTAATGGAGGTGAATATATTTTACAAATTATTGAACTACATAGGTAACTTAGATGCAAAACTATGTTCCCTATACACCGCAACAAAGCAATGTTTTTGATAGAAAGAACCACACATCAAAATAAGTTGTAAATTGTATGATCCAATTTAAGAGATTAATTCCTCTTTTGTTACCAGAAGACTTCATTTATGCCAATTAAATAGTTAATCGCACTCCGACAAAGGATTTAAAATATGTAACACTTGAAGAAGAATATGGTAAAATTAAATATGACATAAGAATTTTTTTTGTGTTTGGTAGTTAAGCATGGGATCACATTCCTGATGAGAAAATGAAATAATTATGGCCTAAAAGTGAGAAGAGCATTATTGTTGGATATTTTGAAGATGTAAAAGGTTATATACTTCTTCAACCTCATTCTAGTAAAATTATTATTATTAGGAGAGATGTTAATTTCTATGAAGGTCTATCAACCTACAAGTGTAATTTGGTGTTTGTCCCATCTTTGAATTGCCAGGCATTTTCAACAATTGTGGCATATTCTATTACCAACTTTTATACTAGTGCTCATATTCTGGTTTCCTCTTTAGATGATGATAGTGAGGATGAAAATCCACCTCATCCTCCTCACCTTCCTTAAATTGGGTTTGTTGAACATGAAACGACACCAACACCATAGCTTCCTAGATGGATCTATACAACAAGAGAAGTGACTAGTGATATTGCAAGTGATCCTTTGGATCAATTTTGTACATGTTCATTATTCTAGTGAGTCTCCTCTCTTTTTTTGCTCAAGTTTCAAAGACTTATGATCCATTAACATTTACAAAACCTTCTATACATCTACATTGGGATGCAACAATGAATGAATAATAGTGTTCCTTAATGGCGAAGGATATTTTTGAATCTTGTATTTCTTCTGAAAGGAAGAAAATATGTCATATGTAAATGGGTGTATAGAAATAAGTATGCATCAAATGGAAGTGTTGAAATACATAAGGTTCGATTAGTTTCCAACGTATTTTCTCAGGTAGAAGGAACTGACTATACTAAAACATTTACCTCTATAGCCAAAATGAATTCCTCTTCCTTGTTCTATTCCTTGCCACTTCATTTAAATGGGAGGTCCACCAAATGGATTTTAAAATATGTGTTCTTTCATGGGGATTTACAAGAAAAAATTTACATGGAACAACCTCTTGGTTGTATTCAGAATGAATCCAGTCTTGTTTGTTTCCTTAAGAAATATCTACATGGCCTTAAATAAGCTCCTTAGGATTGGTATGTTAAAATGGATAACTTTATTCTTAGCAGTGGCTTTTATAGATGTCATTATGACCCTAATGTCTATTCCAAGAAAGTAGGTAACCATATAATAATACTTTTTCTCTATTTTGGTGACCTTATATTCACTAGTAGTGACCCCAAACTTTCAACACCTGAAACCCAACCTTAAGAATAAATTTCAAATGACAGACTTAAGATATTTTTGTTATTTTTTTGGCCTCCAAGTCTTGCAAACCAAGGAAGGATCTGAAATTTCCCACTCCAAGTATACGTGTGACCTTATTCACTGCTTTCACATAGAGTAATGTAAACTAGCTACATCTCCCGTCCAATATTGAATCAAACTTGGCGCCACTTATACTACACCTGAATTAGATGCCACTTTGTACTATTAGTTAACTAATATTCTTTTGTACTTGACTCATATCCATCCTAATATTTCCTTTGCAGTTGGTCTTATTTCCCCATATGTGCAAACACCCCATGAGATCCATTGGAAACAACAAAGCATGTGCTGTAGTATATCTAGGGTACAATTCAATTTGAAATACATTAAAGTTCAAAGGGGGATCCTTTATTTTTTGGTTTCATTGATTCCGATTGGGTTGGAAACCATGATGATTGGAAGTCTACTACAAGTTATTCTTTTAGTTTTGCTTTCAAATGTATCACTTGGACCTATAAAGAGAAACATGTCCTTTCTTTGTCTCTTGTATAAGTAAAGTATCAAACAATAATTAGTGTAAGTCAAGAAGATCTTTGGATTCAAAAAATCCTTTTAGGATTTGGATTCCAACCATAACATTCAATCACACTCTAGTGTGACAATCAAGGTGTTATTCATATCACCAAAGGTCAAGTTCAACATCAACAAAACAAACACATTGACCTACCCATGCACTTCATCAAAAAGCTTCTTGAGAATCATGTTCTTGAAGTGCACAATTTCCCTACATATGATCGAGTTGTAGACATTTTCACTAAGTCCCTTACAAAAGGGAAATTTTCCAAAATCCTGTCTATGTTAGGAGTTTAAGAATTTGTCATAAAGAGGTAAATATGATCTAATGCCTCATTCTTTCTCCTTTTGTATCATTTTTGTAAATCCTTCAATCCTATCCTAAGTGTTCTTAAAGGGGATGCTAGGGTTTTAAACACTTGGAAGTTAGTTATGATCAATTATGTATCTTTAGGTAAAGTGTGTTTCTTTACTATGTTTCTTCATTGTTCATTGTAATTATCTAATCTAATTGCGAGGCTTATGTTCTATACATAAATTGATCTAATGGCTCTCCTTTTCCTCAATACTAATGGCTATATTAATCTATGTCTTAACACCCAATTGGTCCATGATCTCTATTTAAAGAGAATGGAGGGTAATTTTATAATGTTCGATTGTGAGAAACTCAAGTGTAAATTATTTTTCTTTTGTATTGATATATTGCTTCAAGTGGCCATGTTGATTGGGGTCATGGACTATTTCCCTCTTTAAAAGTTTTAACTATATAATACATTGATGTATTGATCTTTGATATATTTGTGTGAGTGATTTCCTATATAATAGGTTGATGTATTGATCTTTGATATATTTGTGTATTTGTGTGAGTGATTTCCTCAAGGTGTTTCAACATTGTGCACATACCCTTGTTATCAAACACAATGTATGCTTAAGAGAAATTGTTGTAGAGAAGTTGTTGAATATCCCAAAAAAAAAACATGTTGATTGAGGTCATGGACTATTTCCCCAATGTATGCTTAAGAGAAATTGTTGTAGAGAAGTTGTTGAATATCCCAAAAAAAAAACATGTTGATTGAGGTCATGGACTATTTCCCTCTTTGAAGGTTTTAACTATCTAATACGTTGATGTATTGATCTTTGATATATTTGTGTGAAGGTTTTAACTATATAATACGTTGATGTATTGATCTTTGATATATTTGTGTGAGTGATTTCCTATATAATAGGTTGATGTATTGATCTTTGATATATTTGTGTATTTGTGTGAGTGATTTCCTCAAGGTGTTTCAACATTGTGCACATACCCTGGTTATCAAACACAATGTACGCTTAAGAGAAATTGTTGTAGAAAAGTTGTTGAATATCCCAAAAAAATAAATAAATAAATAATTGGAGAGAAAAAAAAATACTAAAGATTAACATAAATCCTTAAATATTAATGGATATTATATGTTGTTAATATCTAAGGTGTTCAACAATGAAAAATGAAATTGAAATCTAAAGGATTGCAACTATGTTATTTTAAAATAGGAAACTCTAATGGAAAAGCAACCTATGTGACAATGCTTGATAGTGCTCAAGTGTAATTGAATCTCAAAAATTTTAAATTTATTGAATGAAGGGATTATAAATGGCACTCGATACAAGTACCAAAACCCGGTGGAGGGGATCATGCTACAAAAGAAGAAGAAAAAGCACTACATCGCATGATATGCTCCCGACTATAGAATACATGTTGCCTTGGAGCAAACAAATTTTGAAGCCTCAAAAATCATGTTCCAAATTTAATTCGTTGAGAGGAATTATTCAAAATGTCTTCTAACGTTTGTAATCGATGATGTTGTGAGTTAAAAATGGGAAGGTAAATAACTTCTTTTAATGAAAAAAGATGCATTATAAAGAAATCCCCTTTACTCTTTGCAATGTATAAAATTTGTAATCGATGATGTTGAGTTAAAAATGGGAAGGTAAATGACCATTTTTAATGAAAAAACATGCATTATCATATAACGCAAAATAGAAAGCCCCTTCACTCTTTGCAATGTATAAATATAGACAGGTTCATTACATGCATTTAATTGATTTTAGTGCTTTTGATTATTAAGTTATCATTGACCATGGCATTTAAGTTATTGTAACAACTTTCAATTGAATTCAGTTTTAGCTTATCCTAATATGAAAATTGTTGTTTACAGTGTAACACAGACATTGAAACATGACGTTTTACTTCGTAACACATTGAAATTGAAACATGACGAATTGGCTGATTAAGCATTTGCTGAAAATAGTTGTAACTATCATGACTTTCAGCAGCCCTAATAATATAGTTTGAAATCAGTGCTGATAATAACAAGCCACATGTGGCAATGTCCCTGCATGCACTTACCGACAAAACTGCTAGAGAAAGAGTGCAATATGGCCATTTTTAAATATTTGCATGAGCTTATGAACCTGTTGACAGAATTGTGCTATTGAGATTGTAAGTTGCATTGTGAGGTACAACAACATTGACGCATAGATGAAATTTCCCATTTCATGTTCATATCAATGAACTAAGACTGTTGAATGCATATAACTATTATACAACCATATATTATGTTAGTTGGTGAACTAACATATAACATATCAAAAATGATTCGGACATCAAACACATTGAAAGCAGAATATCAATTGCTTTCACTTTGAAATCTAAGATGATATAGGTATAAGTTTCACCTTAAGCTCTTTAACATGCCAATACCTCGAAAGTTCTGATTCCCTGCCGGGTAACTCAAAATCGAAAGAATTGCAAGCATCGTTTCGATGCCAGAAAATGAGGGAAGACGTTTTTCCAAAGCAGACAAGATGCAGAGCTCAAAACCTAACAGATTTTCATGGCTAGGAAAATTAATACAATTGAAGGAAGAAATTTACCTCCTCTGTACAGAGTGACGGGAGCCTTCCAGAAAAATTCTACCGCAAGACTCGCCTCCTCAACACATGGCCTTGTGCGACCTAGCTTCCTACTGAATAATAGCGAAATTTAGAAATAACTCAGGACTTCTTTTCTTGGCCTCTTCCTACTGAACAATAGCGAAGTTTAGAAATAACTCAGGACTTATTTTCTTGGCCTCCTTAAAGGATGTCGATTTCCAGTAACCTGATCACAGACACTGTCGGTTTCCAATAACCTGATCACAATAAACTTCTAGTCACACAACACCAGCTTAATGTCTTAAATGTGTCCGCCCTCGGTCATGACACTGGTCATGTATGAAGTGACACGTTTTCTATGACATGCAAAGTCATGCAGACTCGTGACATGCAAAGTCATGCAGACTCGAACACATCGAAATGCAGAGCATTAATGAGGGCCGCCGCCGCCACCCCTGGCTTCCATATCATTCAGAGTCAAACACATCGCAAGATGGCATTAATAGCATACCGCCGCCACCCCTGGCTGTCATGCCCGATGTAGGCGTAACCCAAGGAAAACCCAAGAAAACTATATTCTAAATGTTATTTCAGCGCGTAAGACATAATGTAACTAGCTCAAAACTCAAAACTTAATGTCCTTAGTATGGTAGGGACATAATAAGTTACTGTGGTAATAACTAGCATAGCTGCTTAACTCTCCGCTGGTGAATGTTGAAAGAGTTACGGTCGATAAAAATATTCTTGCTTTAAAAAAAATACGCAGTCAGATACTCTAACTGAGCTAGATAATGAAATTTTGAAGAATTCCAAAAGTTAATCATTTAAAAGTGGTAATCATATGATGTTATAGTAATTTCTTAATATGATTAGGTAAATGTTAAAAAGTAAACAGGGTAACGGATGCATTTATAAATGCAAAGAAACTATCAACAATAAATCTGATCCATTGATTTTGGAGGACGACTAAGAACATGCCAGCGTCTTCAATGCATAACCATCATATTAGAATTTAAGATTAAAAGATCATTAATTGTACCCATCTCCAATAGGTATACGCCTTTCAGCTTAATAACTATTTTCAAATAAGAATGTTTTGATTCTATTGTAATAATAACTATTTTCAGATAAAAATGTTTGGTTGTTAGGAATGTGCAGAAAAAGAGTACAATATTTACCTACAAAGATATAATTTGTAGATCATAGGTGCTTTGATGGATAGGAATGTGTGGAAAAAGTGTACTAAATATCTAGTAAAAAAGTGTACTAAATATCTAGTAAAAATATATAATTGGTACGTCAGAGGATCAACATCAATGTGGAATCTATGTAGCGTGGAACGACTAATGTTTTTAGAAATTTTATTTCATTATGACTTGATATTTGAATATAATTTTGGATTTATAGGAATTCTAGTTTTTTTTAACTTAATTCACCGAGTTGAAAGGATAAAAACGCGAGTATAAATTTTATTTAAACATGAAGTCAACAAACGTATCTATTTCCAAATCCTGGTGATATGGAAAGTCAAAAACCTTTATGCACACAAGATATTTCATACACAAAACATTGGGAAAATGATAGATATTAATATACAAAGGAAGAAAAGTACACTAACTGATGTATTGTAAGAGATATTGCCTTAATAGTAGAGTTGGTTTGGTTTGTTGGAGGTTATTGAAATATTTTCTCAACAACAATTCTTAAAAGTAAAAGAAGTTAGATATAAGAACTATCTTGTTAATGTATTTATATTGAGCATTAAGTAGTGAAAAATAGTGTGAAGTTTTGTGTGTAAGTGTGTGTCATGTGTTTTCAAAAATTTAATTTGGTGGTTCAGTCCTTACTTTCTCATGCTGTGATCATGTTTATTCTGCAATTATTAAATTCTCTCTACCTAGGTTAGTATAGAAGATGTGATTTTTCATATGTAGAAAGAGTTGTAGTGTGTGTTACAGAGATATGTGTGGGATAAATCTGTTGCCCAAGCAAAGGACTGAAGAGGGTTGAAGGAATTGTTTGACAACCATACCAGACGCTACCAAGCGGATCTGTCGTCTATCTGAGGAAGACATTGTGTGACAGCCAGACAAGATGCTACCAAGGGGATCTGTCGTCGATCTGAGGAGGAGCCACAGTTAAAATGACACGGAATTGTCTAGTTGCTTGAGTGTTAGAAGGTCCGTTGAGAGACATCTAGGACATCATAAATTTCATCTTCGACTTCTGTAGAATTGCAATCTTGTTCCAGTAACGTTCAAATCTTGGATCGAGATCTGCAGATGTTGTTGAACCTGACCATTGATTTCGTAAATGCAGAAGGACTGATTTCATTGCAACGTGCCACATGTACAAATATGTGGTGAAAGTGTGTTATGTTTTGTATATTTATTATTTTGTGATTCTGAGTGTGTAAAATGTCACTTGTATGATTAACTTCTGGATATGTTCAGTATCTCGAGTACTCTTCTAGATAAATGTTGGATTCAACGAGCTATGTGTTCGATAGATGGAAGTATCTCCATAGAATGGTCCAGTTACTTGGCTGCTAGTCTAGCAAACTCAACGAGCTATGTACTTTGTCAGAGCAAAGTATCTCAACATTGTTAATCATTATAATTTTGTCAACGATGGTCAAAAGCTTTGTTATCTTAAATGAGTTTAAAGGAAAGCTCGAAGTTGTGGAGAAGAAAGTTTAGGAGTGTTAATGAAGACCATATCAAAACAAACATCTATGTTGAAATTTGAGTATTGTAAGTATGATTTGATATTTATAATGTAAACAATACGAGATGATGTTAGAAATATTGCTTACAATATTAAAGTTGGTTTAGTTTGTTGAAGGTTATTAAAATATTTTATCAATAACAATCCTTAAAATTAGAAGTAGAAGAAGTTAGATCTAAGAACTATCTTGTTAATATATTTATATTTAGCATTAAGTAGTGAAAAGTGG
This sequence comes from Picea mariana, assembly GCA_032191745.1. NCBI lineage: Eukaryota > Viridiplantae > Streptophyta > Pinopsida > Pinales > Pinaceae > Picea > Picea mariana. The sequence continues at coordinate 32,518 of JASDQU010588236.1, read as the reverse complement.
TGTGAAGTTTTGTGTGTAACTATGTGTCATGTCTCCTCAAAAATTTAATTTGTATACATTTCAACGTAAAGGAAAACGCTTGGGATGGATCCCCAATGTATAGTGCCTTATTCATCAAAATTTTAGCATTGGTTTCAACGCATATAAACGTCGCTACGAGGTTTCAATGTGGTTTGTGTTCTCCCTGCAGGTTTTGGTAAAGTTATAATGATATGTAGAACTGAGTCCCATTAAAGGACTGTTATGAAATGGAAGAATCCATGTAGTATTAACTCGACCGAAGACGAAGGTTGATAATTAATAGTATTGATGGTAGGGGAGCCATCAAAGGCTTCGGAAAGTTGTTATCTAGTTTAATCTATTTGGGTACTATTCAGCTGCTCTGCTGTCCCCCTTTTCCACTGCCCTGCACGTCTACCACGCTTGTATTTTGATATTTTTGTAACTCAATCCTTAACTTCAACAACTTAAGTATTTTTAAATCATGTATATATACCTTATCTTTTGTTTTTTAGGATTTGAACCTGCACGTCTATCACGCTTCTATGCTTGTATTTTGATATTTTTGTAATTTAATCTTTAACTTCAACAACTCAAGTATTTTTAAATCATGTATATATACCCTATTTCCTTTTGGATTTGAACTTGTGACTTTTTAAGAGGAAATACATGTTTTTAATCATTAGGTCCACTCAGTATCACTTAACTTTGACTTAATAACTAATTTAACATTTTCTAACAACTCTGACAACTTTGATGTAGACTAATCACTAAAATTAGCTGAATTGGTCATTTACCTATATATAAATACTTGATCTGTGTACTTCTGTAATCCATGTCTTTTTTTTCTTTCCTCTTCTCTTCATCAGTCCGGACTGGTACATGCTTTGTGGTGTTTGAAGATGAAGTCGAAACAGTGCAGTATAAAACTAACAGGATTGTGGTGTTTGAAGATGAAGTCGAAACAGTGCAGTATAAAACTAACAGGATTGGTGGGTGTTCTGATATTGGATACACCTGGTGGGTAACTGAATCTATATCTGAAATGGAGGCGTTTAATCAATATGTGTCTGCACACCCATAATTTGCAGCGAGGTTTGTTTGGATGGTCGTATGCCCGACCTTGTTGACTGCTATAACCTCGACCTTAAACCTCGACTAAGCTACACACTAAGGTCGAGGTTATAGCAGTCAGAAAGGTCAGGCATACGACCATCCAAACAAACCTCGCTGCAAATTATGGGTGTGCAGAAACATGTTCATTAAATTCCTCCATTCCAGATAGATTCAGTTGCCCGCTAACTATATCCAATACCAGAACAACCATCAAACCTGTTGCTCTATACTGCACTGTTTCGACTTCATGGAGACACTCTTATAGCAAAAGGGTACAATAAAGCCAATATAACGCTACAAGCACGCACTGGTATTAATGCATTTTAATCTTGGAAAAGGTTATAGCAGTAACACACACCAGTTAAGTGTGTATGTATCTCTGGATTGGGCTGTTAATTTTAAAAAGTATATCTAACAGTTATTTTGAGGGAGGAAGTGCTTATACTTGCTTTTACAGCGTTTCAGGCACCGAGTGCGCCAATTCTGCACAGGGTGGGTAGATTGGACCTGAATTTAGAACCCAATCCCCCATTCATCCACGTCGAATTACGCATATAGATTCACCATCACGGGTCAAAAAGGGATTCTTTGGTGGCATGCGCACAGTTCATGGGTCCGATCTACTATGGACGGAGCGTTAATCATCTATCCAAAGTTGTGAATTGCTTATCTCTTTGCCACGACCCACGGCTAGATTCTCATTCGCATTCTTTTAGGTCTCCTGCCACGATTCTTCCTTTTTTCTTTTTATGTTTCTCTATTACCAATATTCAATTGTGCTTGATTTCAATTTTAAGCCCTGTTGGGACCGAAATATCTGACCTGCTTCCATTCACAGGGGAATGGTGGAATAGGAATCTCATCGATGTTGTGAATCAAAGAACCAGAACACAAGCAGCCCTTAACGTTTCAGATGCCCTTATTAGCCTCTGTATACCAAGCCATTTCAGAGGAGTCTTGCTTTCATTCTTATCGGGTCAGTTGCGGGGTCAACAGGCATTGAGTTTCTCAAGTTTTCGTAGCATGTCTTTAATCAACATTCTACTGGTTTTATTCTGGTCATAGAGTGCTTTGTTATGGTGAGATGTTGGACATTCGTTAAGGTTTTTATGTGCCTTTCGTAAGGTTTTGGGGCATCCAATTGCAGATTCAGGACATGCAACGGGCATGGAGCAAAATCAACACTTGCTTTTTCTCCATGCCCGTTTGATGTACGAATCTGAAATCGAGATTTGCTCAGGCAGAATTTGTCCAAATTTGTAGGGGACAAAAGATTTAAGGTGCTTCGCATAACTCTCAGTGCAGTTGCCGCTGTGGTTGGATAAGTTGCAGCCATGGGATTTTGGAAGAGGATGTTTTTGAACCAGGAGTCCTGAAATTGGTAATTCATTCAGTGTGCCCCTTATTAGCTTGTGTCTTTTGATCTGTCCATATATTTCTTTAGGCTAAATATATGCCTTATAATTGTTTTAGCAAAATATATGCCTTGTAATTGGTTTTGCAAGTGAGAAGGAGAAATTAGGTTCTCACCGATTGCAGTGAACCTGGAATTCAGTTTTAAGTAAAATATTCATAGAAATGTCACGTTCAATTTTAGAGAAGAAACTATGCTTTGCGAGCAGATTTTGGTTCGGCAATTTCTGGCGAGGATGTTTGGGATGGGCCTTTAAAGCGAGATCGACATTGCATTCGTAGTAGCGCCCAGTCTTAACAAAGAAAATTGACTATTTATGAGACAAGGTTAAAAACGTTACGCTCAATTTTAGAGATTAAACTCTGCTTCACGAGGAGGTTTTGGTTCGGTAATTTCTGGCGAGGAGGTTTTGGTTCGGCCTTTAAAGCGACACTAACAATACTAGTAGTAGCGCGCAGTCTTAACGGAGACAATTGGCAGCCGACGTTAAATATATGCTTTTATCACATGACAATAATATCTGCGAGTGGGTACAGCACAATACGTTTTTTAAGGCAGAAGGTGTATGCAACTGATTAACACACAGATTATTCATTAACCTAATTTGTTAGAGATACTAGGTCAAGGAAAACAGAGATACTAGTCTGTCACACACTTCAAGGAAGAGTGTTAGGAGCTTATTTATAGAGCCTATCTTTATCTTTCTAGAGTGCTGTTATCAGTCGAATTTGTTGTTTTAAATATTAAATCAGTTAGCTTCTACAAGAGTATGAGAAGTCTCAGAGCACAAGCTCTTTGTTTTGTAAGTTTCACAGGTTGTTGGAGCCATTTTTTGTATTGTATCTTAAGGTGCAAGGCCCAAGAAATTATGAGCTTTTGTTGTGTTTGTGAACTTATGTGTTAAAGAGTAGCACTTTATCAAGAAATTATTTTTTTTGCTGTTATTATCAGAGCGTACACTGTCTGAGAGCGCGTAATACACTGAATAGTCTGTGAACTGCACGGTAAGTCCCGAGAGTTCAACTACAAAGAATTTCATTGCATGGTAAGTCTTGAGAGTTTAATTACAAAGAATTTCATTGCACGGTTGTTACAACTATGCTGCACAGAGTTTGTGTGTGCACTGTAGATCTCAGATTTGGTATCAGAGAAGCAACTATGTCGTAAGGTGAAATCATGGCTTCTACTTCAAATCTGCAACTTCCCACTTATACAAGAAAAAATTATGAGTTATGGTCGTTGACCATAAAGGCATTATTTTGAACTCAAGATGTATGGGAGATAGTAAAAAATTGCTATGTGGAACCAACAAATGAAAGCCAAGGAAGCATGGGACATATTACAAACCTCTTATCAAGGTATGGGCAAAGTCAAGACTTCAAAACTACAAATTCTTAGAAGAGATTTTGAAACTCTGTCAATGAAAGACTAAGATTCAGTAGATTCATTTTAGACCCATGTTATTAGCATCATAAATCAGATTAAGTCCCATGGGAAAACCATAGAGGACATAAAGGTTGTTGAGAAGGTACTTAGGATTCTTCCTCCTAAATTTGATACCCTTGTTGTGACTTTAGAAGAGAACAAAGACCTGAGTCAGTTGAGTCTAGATGAGCTACAATCCTCCCTCATTGATCATTAACATATATTAAATAGGTCAAACATGTAATTAGAAAACGCATTTTCTGCGTACTCATCTATATGTCATGGAAGAGGAAGGGGGAGAGCTAACTCTAGAGGTAAAGGAAAAATTGTTTCTAGAAGTGGACGGAGTAGCAGTCCTGGAAACACTGGTGGAAGAGGTAAAAATCCAAATAACAGTAAGCCAAGTAATAATAAATTTGATAAATCAAAGATTCAGTGCCATTACTATAAAAAGTATGGATATTATTCACATGAGTGCAAGAAGAGACAATAGAATCATAACAAGCAAGAACAAGATCAGTGAAACAACGTAAATAGTCCCTCTGGTTCTATGTTTATGGCGTGTGCTGAAGCAATGCCTATAGTATCACCAGTTCAATGCAATGTTAATCAAGAAAGTCCATGTGACATATGGTACTTAGATTCAGGCTGTAGTAATCACATGAGAGGAAATTTATAACTTTTTTTTAGTTTGGATAAGTCAATCCAAACTAAAGTTACACTTGGAACATATATCCAAGTCACTTTCTTAGGAAAAGGTAGTATAAACATTTTAACTAAATAGGTGGAGAACCACGTTATGCCTGATGTTTATTATGTTTCTGGTCTAAAACATAATTTGATGAGCACGTGGTAGTTGTAACACAAAGGATAATGAATCTACATGGAAGATAATCACTATGTGATTATGGACAGATATCCAAGCAATCAACTTATTGCAAGAATTCAGATGACATGTAACAGAATGTTTTCATTAACATTGAAGCCATCCATGAAGAGAAAAACAACAAAAGTTGTCTATAACAAAAAATATTTGCAGTCTCACACTCCATTTATAGCAAAAACTGTGTGTAATTCCAAGGATGGAAAAACTAGTGCACACAGTACAAAGAGAGAAGAAGACAATGGCGCAGAGATGCAAGCAAAATTCCAGTATGAAGTGCAGGATGAATACTGGCTATGGCATTTCAGATTTGGTCATTTGAACTTTGGAGGTCTGAAGCTACTACACACAAAGGATATGGTAAAAGGTTTTCCATTAATTGAAAAACTAGAAAGAATATGTGAAGGATTCATTTTTGGGAATCAAATCAAAGAATCGTTTACAATTGGCAAGTCGTATAAATCAAAAGATCCATTGGAAATTTTACATTCAGATATCTGTGGATCAATGCAAACACCATCTATAGGAGGAAGTACATATTTTCTATTATTGACGACTTCCCAAGAAAAACATGGATTTATCTCCTAAATCATACATCTTACGCATTGGGTTGTTTTCAACAATTCAAAAAACTTATGGAGAAGCAAAGTGGTTATTTCATTAAAGTGAATCTAAGAATTGATAGAGGAGGAGAATATGTTTCAAGACAATTTTAGAACTTTTGTAAAGTTCATGGCATCTACGAGAAATTCACTACGTGGTATACACCACAACATAATAGTGTCGCAGAGAGGAAGAATCACACCATCATGGAAATGGTGTGTAGTATGTTGGCAACCAAACAATTTTCAAATTAGTATTGGGCTAAGGCAGTAGCAACTGCAGTATACATCATGAACAAATGTCCGACAAACGTGTTAAAAATAGAGTTCCTCAAGAAGCCTGGACAAGTATGAAGCATAATGTGGCATACTTCAAAGTTTTTGGTTGTGTCACATACACACATGTCCCAGATTAGTTGAGAAAGAAGCTAGATAAAAAGGATAGAAATGTATATTTTTTGGGTAATCTGAAGATATAAAAGCATACAAATTGTATGATCCTATATCAACAAAATTCATAATGAGTGACGATGTTCAATTTGTGGAGAATGAAGCATGGGATGGAAGCATAGAAAGGAAAATCAAAATTATTGATGCTATTGAGCATGATGAAACAGAGGAAGAGGTGGTTCAAACACCATTTGTAGGTCAGTGCGCAATCCCTTCTACTCCTAGAACTGCGACACAGATCCTAGCACAATCTACTCTAGTGAGATCAGCAGGTGCGCAGTCTAGACCTAGAGCACAACAAACTCCAGTAAGCAGTCCAAGTAGTTCTACATCTCTAGATCCAACATTAGAAAGTTTGTTACCAAGGAATAAAAGAAGTATGGGCCACAGGTACATGGAAGTTGGTAGATGTACCTGAAGACAAGGATGTGATAAGTGTCAAGTGGATTTATAAAACCAAGCAAGATGCAGAAGGAAATGTGAAAAAGTGCAAGGCAAGAATAATTGCAAGAGGTTTCACACAGAAACCTCAAATTGATTTCAATGAACATTTGTGCGAGTTGTGCACATGGACACTATCAAAACTGTGTTATCCATTTCTGCACAAGACAAGTGGCTTGTTTATCAAATGGATGTAAAGTCAACATTTTTTAATGGACATTTAGAAGAAGAGGTATATGTGGAATATCCACAATGCTATGATATTCGAGGAAAATAAAACAAAGTATACATATTGAAGAAAGCAATGTATGGATTAAATCATGCTGCTAGAGCTTGGTACAATTGCATAGATTCCTATTTCATTTAGAATGGATTTCAGAGAAGTGAATGTGATCTAACACTGTACATCAAAGAAAATCAACAAGGTAATATGTTAATTGTTTCCTTATATGTTGATGATTTGATTTTTACTTGAGATTTTGGCATAGAAGAATTTAAGTCAGTCATGAAGGATGAATCTGAAATGACTAATTTAGGGCTTATGAGATTTTTTTGGGTATTGAAGTTCATCAATCAAAATTTGGTATATTTATTTCACAATTTAAATATGTGCATGAAATTTTGAAAATATTCAACATGATAAATTCCAAAGCATCCCCAACACCAGTGATAACAGGATTGAAGTTAAGAAAGGAAGATGAAGGATCCAAGGTGTATCCCAGCGTGTTTAAAAGGATGGTAGGAATTCTTATGTATCTGATAGAAACAAGACATGATATTATGTATGGAGTGAGTTTGATTTCAACGTTCATGGAAACTCAAAAATAGTTCCATTGGAAGGAAGGAAAAACAATTTTGAGATATGTGAATGGAACAAAAGATTTTGACATTATGTATTTTATTTTAGAAGATTTCAGACTTATTGGATACACTGACAATGATTGTCGAGGTAACATAGATGAAATGAAAAATACCTCTTGGTACACATTTCATTTTAGAACATGTATAGTGTCATGGGCATCAAGGAAGCAACCCATTGGGACTCTTTCTTCAGCAGAAGCTGAGTACGTCACAACTACAAGCACAGCTTGTCAAGCAGTTCAGATGAGAAGAATGTTAAAAGAATTTCTACAAGAACAATATGAACCAACGATAGCATTTTGTGACAACAACTCCGCCACAATGTTATCCAAGAACTATGTGTTTCACAAGAAAACCAAGCACATTGATACAAGGTATCATTTTATCAGAGAATTAGTGAATAACAAAGAAATTTGTTTAGAGTTTTGCAGGTCAAAAGAACAAGTCGTATATATTTTCACAAAATATTTGGCAAGGGTTGCATTTTAGAAACTCCGCAGTTGTCTAGGAGTCAACTCAGTCACATATGTTTGAACGTACATGTGAATTTAAATTTTTGATGTAAATTCTTTTTGTAAATTCACCTACTTCTAATTAAGGGGGAGTGTTCGAGATATTAATTACAAGTCATGAGCTTCACACTTACTGATATGGATTTAGGAGAAGAACGAATTGATTAATAGATTGAATAAAATAAAAACAGAGATATGAAGAACAACACAGATATCCAATGAACAATATCTTCTATTAAATAAATGAAATAGGGTGAAATTGTAAAACTGCATAACTGAAACACTTGCTAGAATGGTGGTAGCTATCTTTGCGAAGAGATGAGGTTGCTACGCACATCCATCTGATAAAAATGATTACAGTGAGGCTCTAGAGACATTTTTAACATTACTCATGAATGCCAAAACCCTAGACATCCAAAAACCTAACCCTATGAGATGAAATGCCAAAATTTATGTGGGCCCCTATGGTAAGTTGGTACCTCAACTTCTCGAGGTCGTAACTTTTGTATACGACCTCCGTTTTAGGCGCATGATAGCCCATTGAAAAGGTATTTTCAAGAAATACACATTACGTTGTCAAACTCTGACTCTGTCTACAATTTGATTATGGAGAGCCAAAAAAACATTGTTTAGGGTCCAAAATAGCCCGAAAGAACAACAAGATGCGCTGACATGAAAACATAAAAAATAATCTAGTTGGCTTAACTGGGAGGCCACAGATATCCACTTGGAAGATGTGTAGGGCTTCAGACAACCCTGAAAGTGTATAACTCACAATTAGAAAGAATTACAGAAGAACGTGTTGAACTAAAAAATACCAAGAGGAGCCAGTTGGAATAGGTGGGTGGCCACCAGTATCCACCTAGATAAGTTCTCCCCCCTTAGGAAGAAATGGTCTCCATTTTGTTGAGTTAGCCCATCAGGTGAGGAAACTTCTACTGAATTTGGCCCTGGGTGAGCCACTTTCCTTGGTGGAGGAGTTGTCCTGTCTTGACAACCCGATAAAGCTGGATCCTTTGATGGCAAGTTCCCTTGACCTGTGTGTCCACTATCTGATCAGTGGATGCTTGTTCCATGCAGTCAGGGTTGAGCTCTGTTGGTGTTAGATGTTATATGATCTTTGAGGTGTCCAATATTGGTGGAAAATATGGCCGAAGGAGGTCCACACTGAACATTGGGTGCAAGCCAAGGAAGGGTGGAGTGTTGAGCTAAAAATAATTGCTACCCACATCCTTGGTGATGGTGTAAGGCCCATAGAGAAGTGGGTGGATCTTCTGATGCGGCCCTATAAGATGATCATTTTGAAAATGTAACCAAACTTTGTCTTCAACCTAAAACTGGTGTGGTACCTGGTGTTGATCATGGCGTTGCTTGTACTTAGCACTGGCTTTCTACAAAATCTCATGGACTTGTTGGAGGATGTGTTGAATCCGCTCAATGAATTTGGTGGCTTTGTTGGTCTCCTACTGAACATGGGAAGAGTTTCTCTATGTTGTTTCCATAGGTAGTCCAACATCAATTGGACCCAAGGGTTGGAATCCCAGTCATACCTGAAATGGGCTATGGTCGGTGGAGCTATGGAGAGCCCTGTTGTAACTGTTTTAACATAGGGGAGACTCTCATCCCATGTACGTGGATTCTTAGAGTTGTACATGCGCAGGATGTGCACAATCATATGATTGATGACCTTTGTTTGGCCATTTGTTTGGGGATGGAAATCAATGGATTTAGTGAGCTTGGTGTCCAGAAGTGGCCATAGAATTGACCAAAATGTGTTGAGGAACCTTCTTTTATGGTCGGAGATGATCGTCTTTGGTATCCCAAATTGGACCCACACTCATTTGAAGAATATCTTGGAAGTATCTGCCGCTGTGATGTTCTTCTTGTAGGCTGTGAGGATGGTCATCTTCAAAAATTGATCAATGACCACAAATACACAATCATTTTCGTTCTTGGTGGATAGAAGGCTAGACATGTAATCCATCGATATGGATTCCCAAGGCTTCTTGGGGGTAGGAAGAGGGGTGTATAAGCCTTGTTTATTGATGGATGGATTGGCAATGGCACAAGAAGTGCAAGATCTGATATACTTGTTGACGTCCTACCATCCAAGTGTAGTGGGCTTTCCAAATCGTCTTTGCACGCTCGCTTGCAGGAACACAGAGATAGCCCATATGGCATAATAGCCCATCCTGAATGTGAAAATCGGTGACAGTCATGTTTATACCCAAGAGATGATAGGTGGTGGCAAAGCCTGGATATTGGTCATAAAGTTGGGGCCACTCATATGTCTCATGTCCATAGGAATGGAACACATTGGTGAGTGCATCCACGGGAGGTCAACTGAGGCAATCAATGACACGATTTGTGCTCCCTTTCTTATACTTGATGTTTAGATGGAATTTCTATAGGTAGGTGGATGACTTCTATGGCGATCATTCTGGAACTTCCCCTGGGTATGTATGAACTGAAGAGGCTTGTGATCAGTGTGGATGATCGTCTTCTTTCCCAGAATGTAATGTTTCCATTGATGATAGGATTGTACAATGGAATACATTTTCTTGTCATAGGTCGGGTATTTTTAGACAATATCTGATATTTTCTCACTATGGTATGCCACTGGATGACTGTGTTGAGTGAGGAATATGGTGTGCATCAGTCTCAATCTCGAACAATTGTTGCAAATCGAGAAAGGAGAGTACTGGAGCTGAGCACAAGAAATTCTTTAGATCATCAAATGATCATTTTTGTTCCTTCCCCCAAACAAACGTTTCCCTTCCACATCCCTTGGTCACATGGTTGAGGGCCCATGCAATATGGGAGAATCCCAAAACAAACCATTGGTAGAAGTTGGCCAGTCCCAAGATGCTATGAAGCTTGGTTAGTGTGGTCGAGGCTGGTCATTCATCGATGAATTGGATCTTAGCGGGATCAACATGTACCCCATGATTATCAACAATGTATCCCAAGTGTTGGACCATGTTCATTCCAAAGGAACATTTTTCCAAGATGGAATATAGCTTGTGTTTCCGTGGAGTGCTCAAAACCTGTTGAATATGCCGCATGTGCTCCTCCCAAGTTCTGTTGAAGATGAGGATGTCATCCAAATATACCACCACAAAAGAGTTGGTGAAGGTTCTCAATACATCATCCATCAACCTCATGAAAGTGGTTGGTGCATTTGTTAGGCCAAAGGGCATGACCAACCACTCAAAGACACCTTATTTAGATTTGAAATTTGTCTTCCAGACATTAGTTGGTTGGATGGGAACCTAGTGGTAGCCAAACTTTAGGTCAATTTTGCTGAAAAAATTTTCCCCATTGAGTTAGTAAAGAAGTTCATCAATCCTAGGAACTAGGTACCGGTTTTTGACTATAATTTTTTTTAATGCTCTGTAATCAATGCAGAGTTGCCAGGTCTCATCCTTCTTCTGCACCATTACAATTGGGATTTCACAAGGGGAGAATTTGGGTCTGATGTTCCCATTTTGAAGAAGTTCTTGGATCTGACGCTTGATTTCGTCATTTTCCATCAACGAGAGATGACAGACTGGTCCATTAAGCAGAGGTGCAGCAAGGGTTAGATCAATTGGATGATTGAATTGATAGTGCGTCGATACCCGGTGGGTGAGGTAAATATGTCTTTGTATTCTTCCACGATCCTTTCCACTTGCTTCTGCTACAAAGAGAGGCTCTATGAAGAGGCCATGGATGTGGTGAAGACCTTCTTCTTACTGTGAGCATGGATCACAAAGAATATGAACTTCTCGGTTTGTGAAATGACTTTACTACATTTTTTAGCAGATATTAAGGAAATAGTGGTAGGCGGTGCTACCTCTGGTATCCTGTACAGGGTCTAGACTCATACACAACATGACGCTTCCACAAATATGGTTTTCCTAAAAAACATCATAAACTTAAAGGGGAGAAATATCACACAATACCTCATCTTTGAAAGGCTTGATGATATAGGGAAGACGACACTGTTGGATGACATGAGGATTTATTCCTTGGTGAAGGCAACCGATGGTGTATGGTTGTGGGTGTGGTGTCGTCGGTAGGTCCGACCACTTGATGACCTCTGTTGATATTAGGTTCTTATGGTTGTTTCCATCAATAATGAAATGAATGAGAGCCCCTTTATCCACATATGTCAGAGAAAGAGGCGTTCCCCTTCCTCTGGTTCTTCTAGTTCGTTTAATTGGACTTTGGTGGTAGCAATAGTGGCACTGGATTCAACATCGGTAATACGCTTCCCTCCTTCTGGATTTGATTCAGAATAAGAATCGGCCTCTGAATTGGAAGCCTTCAACTCAATCACGAGTGATTGTTTAGAGCGACATTCTTCAGTGTTGTTGAAAGGGATTTTATGGTATTCACACCATTTTCCCGTGTCCTTCTTTGTTTTCTCATTGACCTGCTTGTGTTGCGGCTTGGACTGGTTGCCCTGAGAGTGGCCATATTTGCTATGTCCCTTATTGTGTGGGTTTGGGTCCCCTTTTACTTGCTTCGTGTGTGAGGAGTTTGCAAATCCAAACTCTCGCCTCTTCTACTTAAATTTGTACTCGATATTGACAACATATCTATAAGTCGTACCTAATGAGGCGATGTTCAGAAAATCCATTTATGTTTGAATGTATCTATGAAAACAACTGTGGTATTTGAGCATCAGATGTCATTCAGAGTCTTTGATACCCAACTTGGTGCGCAATGTATGGAAGATATTGGTTAAATCTGGTACTGTCTGGTCCCTTTCTTGACGCAGGGTGGTCCATTTGGTGTAGTGGTACCCATAGCTTTCAACAGGGTAGTATTATTCTTTAATGGCATCCGATAAGGAATTCTGTGTAGGGGCAACCACAAATATTGCAGATTCATCTATGGCCCTTTGCTCAAAGTAAGCGTCCCACCAGTCCTTAACATGGGGGACGACCTTGAGGAGTGAAAAAGTAATATTTTCCCTATCAAAAAATTTGTGGATTGAAAAATACCCTTCGAGCAGATTAAACTATTTATCTACATCATTCGCATCTATCAGTCCTTTAAATAATGAAATATCAAAATTTACCTGTACCTTGAAGGGGGTTTCATGGCCGCTTGATGAAGATGCTTCTCTTGTGGGAAGCCATCGAAGGATCTGCACAAAGTTGTCCATCATTTCAATCCTTTGTCGCACAAGGGATTCCTCAAACAACATTTTAAAAGGATCTCCTACTCCATCATCTTTATTTTCTTTTTCCATGGGTTGTTGTCGGGATTGACACGACCGATCGTGCAACGACTTGATTGGTTTGAGTCCCAACTTCTTGTACCGATATCCTTTTAGGTACATGCATGGAGAAAAATAAACGAAGAGCATACCTCTCTGATACTACTGATCCAGATTTAGGAGTGGAACGAACTGATTAACAGATTGAATGCAATAAACACAGAGACATGAAGAACAATATAGATATCCAGTGAACAATATCTTCTATTAAATAAATGAAATAGGATGAAACTGTAAAACTGCAGAACTGAAACACTTGCTCGAATGGTGGTAGCAATCTTTGAGAAGAGATGTGGCTTCTACGCACATCTGTCTGAGCATAATGACTACAATGAGGCTCTAGAGGCATTTTTAACACTACTCATGAATGCCAAAACCTTAGACATCCAAAAACCTAACCCTAGGAGATGGAACGTCAAACGTTATGTGGTCCCCTATGGTAAGTTGGTACCTCAACTTCCTGGGGTCATAAATATTGCATACGACCTCCGTTTTAGGCATGTGATAGCCCATTGGAAAGGTCTTTTCGAGAAATACACATTACGCCATCAAAATCTGACTCCAACTATAGTTTGACTATGGCGGGCCAAAAGAACATAATTTAAGGCCCTAAAATAGTCCTCGTAGTACAACAATATGTGATTAAATGAAAACATACAAGATAAGCTAGTTGGATTAAGTGTGAGGCCGCCAGTATCCACTTGGAATATGTGTAGGGTTTCAGACAACCCCGAAAGTGTAGAACCCACAATTACAAAGAAGTACAAAAGAACGTGTTGAACTAAAAATTGTCACGATGAGCCAGTTGGAATAAGTGGGTGGCCACCAATATCCACCTAGATCATTGATGAAGACTTTGTATGTGACGTAAAACAAAGACGTTTAGTCTGTCAGACACGTCAAGGAAGAGTGTTAGAAGGATATTATTTATAAAGATGATCTTTATCTTTCTCAAGCTCTATTATGCAGATGAGAGTCAGACGAATTTATTGTTGTCTTAAATGTTAAATCAATTAGCTTCTATAGGGAGTTTTGGTCTCAGTTTTTATATGTCTGAGTGTGTAGGTAGTTGAGTGACATAGAGATAGATAAAAATAGTCGATAGAGAAGCAACAACAATTATGAGAAGTCTCAAAAGTCTGAGAGCACAAGCTCTGTGTTTTGCAAGTTGCAAAAATTGTTGGATCCGAAGTTCGACATAGTTTTTTGTATTTTGTATTAGCGCGCATTGCCCAGATTTTAATATAAATCAAGTATTTCATGTGTTGACACATTTCTAAGCTTTTGTTGTGTTTGTGAACTTTTTTTCCAAGAGAAAATTGATCAAATTTATATAAGGTATAAATTTCTTTACAAAGACAACTACCAGCAGTCAAAACCTTGATAGTGACACAGCAGCGAAAGTCCAAAGTAAGCTAACTTCCAAGGGGGACCAGCTGAAAAGAGCAAGCAAAATAAAACACCCAATAAACCAACCAGCAGCAAAGAGGGAAACAACCCACATCATTCAAAGACATTTATAGAGGATATAGGGATCACTATCCCTCTATCCCTATGGAAAACCAAGAGTCTACCAACCTCTTCTTTTAATGCCCTCTTCGAGAGGGCGTCCGCCTCTCTATTGTGTGATCTGGGGATATGGTGAAAGTTGACGTCAGCGAAGGATTTTGATAGCCCCATCGCTCTATCCTTCCAGCTATCATTGTGGACAGTTTGGATCTTGGACTTTTGTGAGATCCAATCAATGATAACTCACGAGTCACAAAGGACATGAAGGTGACTTATAGACCAGCAGGAAGCAAGATAGAGGGAGGCCCATAAGCCCAAGAGCTCGGCCTTATTGTTTGTGCCGACTCCACAGTTTAGGAACCATAAAGTACTCCTTGACGGATGAAATTTGAAAAATCCCCCCACCCCACAGCATCCTCCACTGGACAGGGCAGTGCCATCGAAGCATGCCACAATGTATCCTTCCTTTGGAATGAAATCACAGGATTTGTGAATTGGAGGCTTTGACAAAGGTTGCTTCCAATGGAATGAGGCCACGATTTTGTGAAACACCACATGCAACGTAGGAGGACATGAATCAAATGTGGCTCGATTTCGAGCATTCCAAATGTGCCAGCAAACTAGAACAGGTAAATACTTTGGTGCTGTAGATTGTGCCAGCCATCGGGTGTAACTGTGTGAGAGAGTAGTGCCGCTCCAAGAATAATGCAGTGAGAGATGGTTGAGCACCAGAGACCACACTGACCGAGTGAAGGAACAAAACACCAGTAAATGATGAATATCTTCAGAAGCTCTGCAAAAGAGAAGGCAGATCCCTGGCCCCTCCCAGCCCCTCCGACGTAGCGCGTCCCAAGTAAGTGGCTTCTCCTTTCCTGCGATCCAAATAAATAACTTAAGCTTTATGGGAATTTCCCAACGACAAAGGAGAGAGAACCACGAGCGTTCCACTGCTTCAAAATGATGGTTGAGAAGAGCATTATATATATTCTTAATAGTAATGTTCCCCATGGCATCTCCACCGGCCCACAAAAGAGTATCGGGACTAGAAGAGAGTGAGATGCCCGCGCCTTTGAGGGCTGAAATGTAGTGGTCCCATTCTGTTGCTAGCGGATTACTTAAAATTAAATCACCATTGTTCATCCAACTGTCAGGGAGAGAGCGGCTACTCAACTGTATTTTTACCTGTGCAAGATGCGATAAATTAAGAAGCTGGAGCTGTGACCTCAGCTCGACGGAGAGGAGAGACCGGTCTCCCAAACCAAGAATTTTGTCTTCTCCAATGCAGATTTCAGTACCAGCTCCCAGTTTCCACATGAGCCAGTGAAGGATAACAGGTATGGAAGCAACCATCCCCTTCTAGAAAGGGGAGACCTTCCTCAACAGCAAAGAGGGCTTACGAATCCAATGAACGAGCGACAGAGAGCCCAAATACTTGTCGGCAATAATACGGTGCCAGATATTATCAACTGAGATAGCTCTCCAAAAAGAATTGGCCAGGAGGGCCGTGTTGAAAGTGGACAAATTCATGAGCCCCCAGCCCCCAAATCTTCGTGGTTTAGATAGGGCTTCCCAGTTCCACAGATGAAAATGAGAATGACCAGGACTGCTATTCCATAGAAAATTGTAAATGTGTCTCCGAAGAATTGTAACGATCTTGTTTGGGATTTTTTCCAGAGACATCCAGAAAAAAGGAAGACTTTCCAGAATTGACTTTACCAAGATGAAACGGCCTCCCAGGGACAACCATTTGTTACACCAAAAATTAATCCTTCTTTCAAAATGAGCCACTAGCCATTTCCAATCTTCCGGCGAGGAGGCACCCAATCTTAACTGGAATTCGAGATACCTGAAACCTTCACTCAGGTGAACAAAGGTGAAGGGGACGGAACCCTTGAGAGTGAGAAGATCGGCCTCCGAAAGACCCCAGTAGTGGACGAAGGATTTAGAGAAGTTGATGGATAAACCTGAGGCGGAACAGAAAAGCTGAAGCACCTCAAGTATTACCATCCACTCAGATAAATATTCTTTCGACATGAGAAGAACATCATCAACAAACAAGAGATGTACCATTTTAACGAGTTTTGAGACCTTTATGCCGGAGATATGGTGCTCCGCAAAATTTTTTGAGAGAAGAAGGCTGATCCCTTCCATAATCAAAATGAAGAGGTAGGGAGAGAGTGGGCATCCCTGGCGGAGCCCCCTCTCACTTTTGAAGAGTCTGGAAGCCTCGCCATTTATCAAAACTGCAAAGGTTGAACAAGAGACACAGGACATAATCCAATTGATGAACAAAGCACCAAAGCCCACTGAGTGGAGAATTAATCTCAAAAACTCCCAATCAATGCAATCGAAAGCTTGTTTGAGATCCAGTTTCATAACCAGAGCCTTTAAGTTTTTCTTCTTGATGCTATGGATGCATTCATGGGCAGCTCCAATGGCATCCTGAATTCTTCTGCCCTGCAAGAAGCCCAACTGCTCGGCTGAGAGACTCCTTTCGAGAAGAGGCTTGATCCAATTTGAAATAACCTTTGAAATCAACTTGTAGATGAGGTTGCAGAGGGATATCAGGAGGTAGTCACTAAAGGAGAGCGGGTTGCTTTCTTTTGGAATCAAGACTAGAAAGGTAGAATTAAGACTTCCTACAATCTTACCAGAAATACGAGAGTCTTCCACCATCTGGAGAAGGTCCAAGCCAACAAGGTCAAAAAAGAAACAGAAGAATTTTGTCGACCATCCATCCGGTCCAGAACTTCTTTCCGAATTGAAATGTATCAGAATATTTTTTAACTCGGATAGTGTAACTAGTTTGTAGAGATCTGCAGCTTCAACATCAGAGACAAATCTGGAATAGAGACTGGCCATAGACACCATCCCCCAGAGATCAAGATTAGAGGATTTTTTGTAAAGGCGACTGAAGTGTGCGACTGCCTCCTCCTGGAGGGCACTCTGTCCACTTAGAAATTCTCCTCCACTATTTTTAATTGACCAAATAAACTTCTTTTCACGGTTAAAACTGGCAACTTTATGAAAAAATCTAGAATTTGTGTCACCGCGTTTTAACCAAGTCTCTCGGCTGCGCAAACACCAGTTGTTCTCCTCCGCAAGAAGAAGGGAGGCTCTCGCGGACTCAAGCTGCTTCAGGGTGGCCGACTCCTCCATAGTCAAAGCAGCCAAAGACGAAGAGTGTAAAAGCTGTGAAATCTCTGATTCCAGCTTGAATAAACTAGATTTTTGCAAGTTTTTAAAGTCATGGAACCAAGCTTTCGACTTGATTTTGAGAACTTTTAACTTCCAGACAAGGCGCCGTTGGGGGTTGGCTTTAGTTTGAAAACATGGATCCCTCCAAACCAAATGAACTAAGTCGGAGTAGGCCTCAGACGAGAGCCAATGTTGATTAAACTTGAAAGGAGGTGAAAGGTGAAGCGCAGGGAGCCGTAACTGAAGGAGAACAGGCGCGTGTTCAGATACAAAAGGGAACTCGACCCAAGAAGCTGGGAAGCCCGACTTAGACAAGATATTTTCAGCAACCAGGAAGCGGTCCAATCTTCTGGCAATCACAGTAGGTCCAGATCGCCCATTTCTCCAGGTGGGAGTTAGACGAATCGGTCGAACATCGATCAGGTGGTTTGAATCAAAGAGCCCTTTAAAGAAAGCTACAGAAGGACCTGGCAAGTAGGATCCACCCCAATTTTCATCAGCTGAAAGAATTAAATTAAGATCTCTGCCAATGATGAGATTTGGAATGGAGAGTAGACCAATAGAATCCAAATTTGACCAGAAACTCTGTTTATCAACGCAGGGCCCATATATATTTAGTAAGGCGACTTCCTTCTTTGAAGCTAAACAACGACCAAGGATCAGTATTCCCCCACTAGTAAGGAAGAGTCTCAAGTTATAAAGACTGGGATCCCAAGCTACCAACAGACTGCCAGAAGATCCAATGGAATTTACAGCTGCCAAGACCCATGAAGGACGGAAAAGATGAACAAAATCTCTGGCTTTGTGGTCAGCCGAGAGGGTTTCTTGAAGAAATAAGACATCAGGCTTTGAGCACTCTAATAATATTCTGAAGGAGGCAGCCTTGAGAGTGCCTCCAATCCCTCGAATGTTTAAAGAGAGCACTAACATTACTTTGTGCGAGCCAAGGCTTTCAGTGCTCTAAGGGCCTTACTGTCGAGTGAAGAAGGAACAAAATCAGTTTGCAATGAGTTCAAAATCTCCTTTTTTTTCCTGGAGCCTCTGGTCTGGAGAGGGGAGAGTTTCGAGCTGATTCCTCTCGACCAGGCATATGACTTGGACTCCTTGTCCAAAGGTAAGGAGGAGGAAGTACCCGCCTCTGGAATGGGCAGGAGGAGGTCTTTAGCACGGTACCCCGGAAGCTGCACAGTATTAGTCAGAAGAAAGGACAGAAGTATAGAAGTATTTAACTCCTCCAAAATTGTATCACCATCCCGCTCGGCTTGATTGTATCCAGGAAGCACCGCGAATACAAACTCTGGCTCCGGAAAGGTAGGTGGAGGGCTAGGGGGGACAATCGGAAAAGAAGTGTGCAAAGGGGGTGGAGGAGGGACCGAGACTGAACTTTCAGCTTGGAAAACCGTAGTCAGGAGGGGGGAAATGCCTGCGGGTAGAGAGTGGGCAGGTAAGGGGGGCTGCATTGCCTCTGGAAGGGGGAGCTTTGAAACAGTAGGAGATGTGAGCCGGGAGAAACTGTCTATGACTTCCTTCTCGTTCTCAGAAAGAGAATAAAAAAGAGCGGGATAGATCTGAAGTAATCTTGCCCGTGGAGGGGCCTCATCATTCGATTCAGGAAGAGCGGAGGAGTCAAGAGGAGCGTCCAGATGAGCAAGTGCAGGGTCTGCAGCAGGGTAATCGGGTGGGTTAAGGTAAAGTTCAGATTCTTCCGACGAGTCAAAATGGGACTTGCCAGGGCAGGATCTGCGAAGGTGCCCAGTCTCCCTGCAGAGGTTACATCGAAAAGGAAGCCCGAGGTAGTCCAACTTCTGGAGCAGCTTACGACCCCTCCAATCTACCTCCAATGTTTCAGGTAGCCCTGCAGTAATGTCAACCTCAATCAACACTCTACCCATAGTCCTCAAAGAACTGTTGAGAGTCTGAGTGTCCAGAGCTATAAACTTACCTAAAGAATTACCAATAGCTCTCAAGGCTCCTTCATTCCAGAGGTGCAGTGGGAGTCCCGGAAGGAGCACCCAAAGATGTCTGTGACTGAAGAAATCAGTGTCTGGATTGAACGCCAGCCTCCAGCGTTTGAGCATGAGGCTACTACCACCGAAGACCCACAGGGAGGACAGTAAAAGAGAAACATCATCAGGAGATTTGTAGTGAAAACAATACCAACCTTTCTTGATATATTGAACCTCTGGCGAGTAACCAAGGAGAGGAAGCCAAGTTTTCTTAATCCACTCCTCCAGCGGCTGTGGATTCAAACTTTTGTATGAGATCCTTCCAACCAGGGCGCAGGTACACATTTTACAAAGTTCCTCTAGGCCCACACCGTCGCCCAGCACCAAACGTGCAGATTTCCTTTTTGATTTCCAAGATTTTCGACTATAAGCAGACTTTTGTGAAGGGGGAGGAGCAATGGGGGCAGTAAAAGGGCTGTCAGAGACCGGGGGATCAGTTTTTGGTAAAACAGACTGTTCCACAGGGGACACGGCGGGAGCAGAAAATTTTGAAAATGGAGATTTGGAGGGAAAGTGCAGCGAGTTAGAAATGAGAGCATCTACTTTATCAAAGAGCCCCACCTGATTCCAGTAAGGATCGTCGGAATATTCCACCAGAGGATGTGTCGGCGAGGCCATGGTGTGGATTCAGGCGACCCCCCACAAATCACTAGAAAGACTGAAGCAGAAAAATGGAAAGTAGGTGGGCCAGAGGAGTGAAAGTGAGAGGTATCGGGAAGATACAGATGCAGATCGGTGAAAGCAGAACAAAGATGGAGTCCTCTAAGTCAGAGAGTTGTGCAAGAAGAGAAAAGTGCTGAGTAAAAGAAAAAAAAAATCGGAGCGCACAGCGCAGCGAAGCAAGAGATAATAACAAACTAGACTGGTAGTAGGAGTGTAGAGTCTCCAAAGGGACAGAAGGTCTTAAGAAGACTCAAAGGGCCGGGCTATAAGGAATCCTGGATCTCCTGGAATGCCTGGATCGGCCATGGCTGCTCCTTAAAATAGCATAATAAACCAAAATACTCAGAGACATCCGATAAAATTGGAACGATACAGAGAAGATTAGCATGGCCCCTGTGCAAGGATGACACGCACAAATCAAAGTTTGTGAACTTATTTGTTAAAGAGTAGCACAATATCAATAAATTGTTTTGTTAAGTGTTATTATCACAGTGTGCGAGTAGTCTGTGAATTGCGTGGTAAATCCTGAAAGTTCAACCACAAAGAATTTCATTGTGTGGTTTCATTGTGTGGTCGTTGCAACTACGCTGTGCAGATTTTTTCTACACGCTGTAGATCCGAGATGATTAACCTGCTTGCCATGTATAACTTAGGACGAATGACAAAATGTCGGGCAACTAGGATGTCATGCCCTTTGGACGAACTATTAAAATTAAAATGACACCATATTATATTTCGGATATATAAATATAATTGAAAACTATTAAAATTAAAATGACACTATATTATATTTCGGATATATAAATATAATTGTAAAGGTAAATCTGTAAGAAAGTAGATTTTTACATTTCATTCAATGTAAGATTCTGGAAAATACATAGGGTTAAATGTTTTACAGTTCATTATAACAATGTGAGATTGTGGAAAATACACAGGGTTAAATATTTGAAATTATTTAACATTTAGAGTGGAAATTTTCAGTATAAAAAACATTGTTTAAAAATAATATCCAAATTTAATATTTTATAAGGTTAAAAAGTTAGTTCATCTTGCTCTTCTTTATTTATTTTTTTCAAATTTCTTTTCATAAAGTTAAAGTTTCAAGTTTTATCAGTGACTTTAGTTTTAGTTTTTAATAAATATTTTTAAACTATTTTTTTTAATTTATTAATTATATTTTAAAAAGGAACATTTTCCTATTTTACTTAAAAATATATATCCTAAACAAATGAATAATGATAGTATCTATAATTGTAGGTATTAGAAATCCTGTAAGAGTAAAAGTACTATCGTGTTTGGGATCACACCCAATCTGTAACACTTTTTGACCACGTCTCGCTAGGGCGACTGAGATATTACAACTAGTCGTTGATTTACCGATTCCGCCTTTCCCGTAAACTGCTATTTTCACCCGCCAATCCTCCTTTATCTAAATCTAAAAGTTCTCTTTCTTTTTATTAAAAGGTTCTATATAATCGAATTATTACTTTTGAAAGTAATAAAAGAATTGAATGGTAGTAATAATAATAATAGATCCTATTGTATTTAGAGTTCAATAACTCTAGGGTGGGGTGTACACAAAGTTCCAAGAGTTACGAAGAAACCTTATTGAGACAGAAAAAAATATGAAAGTTAAATTTTCTTTTCTTCAATTTACTTTTGTCTTTTATTTTTATTTTTGTAATTAGTTATTTTTTTTCATTAATTTATTTTTCTCTTTTTTTCTTTTAATTAGATATTTTTCACTCATTACCCTTCATTGTTTTTATTTTATTTTTTAATTAATCTTTTTAACTATTTCTTCATTAATTTGTTAATTATATTGTAAAAATGAACATTTTCTTACTTTAATAACTTACCATGATATAAATTAGTGTAATTAATTAAATGTACAATCTAACCTCATAATTTTACATTAAAAAATTATAACTTTACAAATTTTAAATCCTTGAAAATTGTAAATAAAAAATGCAAACAACATAATATTGATTGATTTTTACATTGTTTTAATAAATGATACTAAATTCAAAAATACATTAATTTTAATTTTAATAATGAAATACATTAATTTTAATTTTAATAATGAAATTTTAATAATGAAATTTTAATAATGAAATTGTACTATAATGTTTAAAGTTTAAAATGCATATTAGAATCATTATATTCATTATATATTATTTTATAATATTAAAAATATATAAAATGGATTAATATGTACTTTTTAATAGATTCTTTATTGGGATACAAATTAAAGGCACAATAAGTATTATACATTGTATTGGACAGGACCTTTCAATCAGTAATGTATATTGCATTGCAGAAGTCATACACAATGTAGTGGAGAGGATCTTAATAAGTAATATATATTGGAGTACACGAGGATATTTAATGTACAAGCATGATAAAATTATTTTAAAAGAAGGTAAGTTGCATATTGTACAATAGCTAATCCTCAAATTAGTTTTGTCTAAGGAAAATTGATAAGACAAGTAACAAAGGATTTGTTTTTATGAACTAAACTTTATTAGTCCATTCCTTCGCCAAGGATTATAGCTTTCGGTCATGTTGACCTCACATTACCTTGGCTATTTTGTCATAAAACGTGTTCAAATACCTAATGTTTTGGTAAGTGTATTAATTTGTTACTTTTTATTTTTAAAACATTTTAATATTTTATAAAATTTCAAAAATTGAATTTCTTATCGGTTGTTAAATTAATTTTAAATAGAGAAAAAACTAAACTATTATGTTGAATGAATTACAAGTTTGCCATTAATGTTTTGGGTTTATCATTAGAGAAACATTGCCACTGCCACCACATTCTTCAGACACTGCAGTTCATGTATGAACCTACCTCTGTAGTCGATGTTTGAACCTACCTCTGTAATGCATATTTGATAGTGCTTGGAACCTTGAGTCACCTCTTCATACACTTACTACATTTTACATTTATTCAACTACAGGTATATTTTTGGGAAGGATGGTGTATGTTTTCATGGGAAGGCCAATCCATTGGGAAACTACATGGAGATATCACTTGATCCTTCACCACATGAAGGATTTGAGTAGTTTCAAACTATCCCACTTCAATTCCATTCTATTGTCAAAATGAGAGCAATAAAATAGTGAAGAAAATAATAGAACTAACAGGATCAAGAAGAAAAAAGACATGCGGAAAAGGCACTAAGCCAAGCCAATCTGAAATGTACATTAATGATACATTTAATAATACATCTTGATGTAACAACCCTACAAATGTATCATAAATAACTGGTTATTAAGGTATAGTTAGGACTTAGGATTATTTCTAACAAACCCTCCTTTAATATTGAGTCCATACAAATGTATCAACTCAACAACAAGAAGTAGTTAAAAAGTTGATAACATATCCAAGTATTCAATTTGTAACTCATGGTATGAATCCTCATGAGTGTCGATGAATATTGTTGCGCCTCTTTTGCCACCTACATGAGCAAAACAGAGGTGCTTGCAAGCTTAGTTGGGTTTGCTAAGTAGGACAGCTGTAAGGAAAAGGGTTAGAGAAAGAAAAATAAAAGAACAACTAAGAATTAAACTAAGAAATAAAATAACAACTAAACTAGTGAGCATAGGGACATAAGAACAAAAGAAACAATAAGACCCATGTCACCAATGGTCAGGTTTATATCAGTGAAAGAAAACACCAAGAAGAAAGAGGACTATGAGTCCCTTATTCCTCCAAGGGAGGGCTCTTGGACCTCCACAAAAAAACTCTTCTTACAACTTTGAATGAAAATGGTGAAAGAATTCCAAGCTAATCCACTCAAGGGGTGAGATGGATCGCCCAATGTAATGGTGCTAGTATACTCTTGATGAGAATAGAGGATTCCTCAAGAGAATAGTAGCAGCATAACTTTGCTATTGAATTCCTTAAGAATGAATTGCACCCATGGCCTTGTTTTATAGCACCACTTTGAGGTATTGTGCAACCAGCTTGTAGTGTGAAAAGAGGCTAATTAGGGTATTTTTAGGTCTTTGACCAGCCACCTAGTCGGATCTAGTCCAGATTTGAGTGTCAAATCAACTTGGAAGCTGAACCAGAAGTGGGTGGGAGGCTGACCAATCTCATAAATGCATCGTTCTCAGATGTGCGCGGATTTTAGCGACCATAGTCGTGCATCAGGCGCATGTGTGTTTTTCCTACGTTTCTGTTTTGCGCATGTGCGCGCGCACCCTGTGTAGTCATAGTGCACTTTAATTTTATCACTGGTTGTATAGTTTTTGACCCTTTTTGGAAATTATTTTGTGGTAATTTTTCTCCATGGGTGACCTCATAACTGTCTGACGATGTTGGATTCTTCTAACCATTTGCAGAAGAAATTTCAATGATAACAGATGCCCCTTGATGGATGAGGTTAGGAGCATACGTATAGCCGAAATTCATCAATGTTTCTTCTACTGAGAGTGTCGTTGTAAGAGAGAGAAATAGTGGGATTGTCAAGAGTTACCCGTTGGAGGGAGAAGGGAACCTGTAGAACCCAACTTTCCATAAGGTGTGTAAAAATAATCTATGTGCAAATGAGGCGGGCATGCCCCATGCTTGTGTCATGTAACTCAAAAAGGAATGGTGTGTTGATGTAGACAACTGCAGCGCCCTTGGGGGTGGTCGTGATAAAGGCAGAAGACAATTCTGCGGAGGAACATACTCTGAACAGTAGGCAGTGACATCTGTAAGAAATATCATGGATTCTGTAGGCATTGATAGCCTAGCCAAGTTCAGAAGTCTTCGGAAAATATAAGAAATAACTTCAATAGTCACAAAGTAAGACCCACCGTAACATGAGAAAGTGTTGAAGTCGAATGTTACGGGGGTCAACGACAGCAGGGAGCAATTGTGGTTCTCCCTGTGCCATCCGAGACCTCTCATTGGAAAGGTAATGAGAGTCAAGATACTGTCGCCCTTCTGGAAACTGTGCTTATGTCGACAAAAAGGGGGACGCAAGTCCAAGAAGCAAAGGGCTTCATGAAATCTACTAAGTGAGGTTAGGAACTGAGGATGTACATGGAAAAAATTAAGATCTATGGAGAATCAAGACTGCCCTTGGTTGGGGGTATGTGTGAGGTATAAGTGGTCGCAACTGTTCAACTAGGTAGAGTGTTAGGGGGACAACAAGACATGGGATAAGTTGTGCCAGAGGCAGGACAAAGTGAAAAAAATCAGAAAGCAAAGGCAAGTGGCTTGTGGGATACTCGGAGTATATGGACGATGTCAACGAGGGTAAATGATAAGGAGTGCCCCAACCAAGGGCGACATGGGTTGTGTTTGCCAAAAAAGGGAAGAAGGTCGCCAAAGGGGACGACAAAAGGATATGTAAATGCTAGAAACAAAGGATTTTTACAAAATAAATAAAGAATAATTTGGGATGAGTGTACAAATATAGAAATGGGTGCCCCAATGTAATATGGTTGGGCCGGTTAGGGCGCAATTTTCTTGGAGAACTGGTGGAGGGTGGGGGCCCCATGGGTGGGTTTCTGTATGAGGTAGGTGAAATGGAGGGAAATTTGCAGAGGGGAAAAATGATTTGTGGATGAAATGGAGGGTTCATGATACTGCGGAGGTGCAGTCGAAACAGAACCTTGAAGAAATAATCTGGGAGTCCAGTGGGAAAGCTAGAAAAATGAGGAGAAGGAGTATGTGGCTGATTCGCGACATGATGCAAGACTATCGGGACTCCCATCCCTAAAGGGTTGAAAAACAAAATGAGTGTCAAAGTGAAAAAGGGTGATATGAATGGGACAACTCATGTAGGGGAGAGTGCTACCGGGTGACAGTACCTAGGATGCAATGTAGGTGTTGGTACTGCATAACTGAAGATGGGGATCCTAGAGGAAAATCTCATAGGGTGTGACTGGAGATGCAATTGAGATTCAGAGGGAATGATTACATGCTAGTGCTAACTATATACCTGAAGGGGTTGCGTTGATGTATGATGACCAAGTACCTGCACACATGAAAACCAAATACCCAACGTGAACAATATCTGAAGAGAATCAAACATATACGCATTTATTTGATAATTTTGAACATGAGCATGCGTACCTGGACGAGGTATGAAAAAAAAAGGGTGCCCCGAGGTATGTTTATGATTTTGATATGTTGATTTTTGAGATAGCATGACATATGTATTTTGTATAGATGCTGATATTATAGTTTGGTTGTTTGTATGTGCAGATGTGGGACCTCGCGGGTGCGAGGTTGAGCTGCTGAGAGCGTCGGCTCGCTAGGAGCCAGGGAGACCGCCACGGGAAGCATCGCGGGCAGGAGAGAGACGTCAGCGCGAGGACGCCGAGGCGAGACTAGCTGATGATGAGAGAGCAATGAGGAGATGTCGTTTTGATGACCTAGGTGTCGGGCCATCGCATGCTCCTCCGGCGGATGCCGGGGGAGATTTTGAGGATATTCACCACCGCCTGGAGGCGGTGCTACAAGGCATTCCTGAGGGCATGTGGTCGCGCATCCAGGATGAGGGCATCCTGGAGTAGTGTGTGGGAGTTCCACATACTGGTGCGGCGAGCAGCAGTAGCAGGTGCTGCGATGACCGGACGGTTACCTCCCGGTCCGGAGGGACCAGTAGTGGGTGGGGGACCACTGCCCGAGGGAGGGGCAGGAGGTGGTGCTCTAGAGGCACCTTGAGTGTTTCTCTATGTATTTTTTTATTTTGTATATAGGCTAGTGAGCCCATTTTGGTGTAGTGGCACCGGTTTTGTACCGAGGTGCTTCACTGGCCTACAGATGTTTGTATATTTGTTTGTAAACATTTGGATGGCACTGTGGACTGATTTATATATATATGACTATACATTTTGGGGTATATGTGATGTTTACATGTGTTTTTTAATGTGTTGATGATATCTAATCTATATATGTTGTGACAGGTTCTTGATGGTTTATGTGTGTGTAGAGGTATCTTGATGTGATATATGCCAATCTAACACAATGTTAGCTAAGTTATCTGTAATATGATTCATTTGTCTTTGAATATGTGTAAATGTAATGAAATCAAAATGTCGAGATAAAAGTCTAACTTGTAGGTATTTGCGAAAGAGGCAAGGATCGTGGAGATTGTACACATTGTTGAGATGGAGGATGACTAGTTGAGAGTCGAGAAAGACGCTAAGGTGACAAATACGATGATGTTGGGAATCAGAAAGGAGGCCAATGATGGAAGTGTATTTAGCTTGGTTGTTGGTGGATGAACCCAAACATATGCCACTAGAGTGGAGCATTTCGTGTGAGGGGGTATAGAGGGCCCAAGCTGCCGAAGCGAGATTTTGTGTCCAACAGCTGGCGTCGTCGGCGTAACCAATGTGGTAGGCTGGTGGAGGAAGCATCTGTCAATAGCACAAATGATAGTTTAGACGTGAGGGATGGAAAAAAGATTAAAAAAACTATAAAAGGAATAACCTAAAGTAGAATGGCTACGCTAAGGCGTAAAATTTCTTTAAGTATAACCCGTTGATGGGTTCTTTGAGAGAGAGGCCTTCGGGGGAAGCCAGGATGTATGTGCCTTTGATGAGGCAATGTTGGATAATGTAGGGGCCCTGCCATAGTGACTCGAATTTTCCATGACCGAAGGTATCGTGAGTGATATCGTAAGTAAGGACGAGGTCACCTTCATGAAATGAGCCCAGGTTGACATGGCGATCAAAGGTGGCCTTTGACTGTTTTTTGGCTACCTCATTGTTCTGTAATGAAGATCGACGATCTTCATCCAGGGACTCTAAGTTCAGCAAGCGTTGCTCCATTGGAGCAGTGTCGGGTAATAGCTCTATTGCGGTGCGTAAGGTGGGAATTTTTCACTCGATGGGAAGAGTGGCCTCAACCCCATGGACTAGATGAAATGGTGTGAAACCAGTGTCCATTTTCATGGCTGTACGGTAAGCCCATATTGTGGAAAATAACATATGATGCCAATTGGTCTTATGTTTATTAACTGTGCGCTGTAACATGGTCTTAAGGACCTTGTTAACTGCTTCGACCTGTTCGTTAGACTGAGGGTAATATGGTGAGGAAAACTCATGGGAGAATCCTAACCGAGATGAGACTTCGACGAAAATCTCATTCTCGAAGTGTTTCCAGTGATCGGAAATTAGTTGGAGTGGTACGCCAAAGCAGGATATGACGTGATTAAAGAAAAAATGCGTTGCAGTGTCAGCAGTGTTGTTGAAGGTGGGCATAGATTTAGCCCATTTTGTGAAGTAATCGACTACGAAAACAATGTATTTGTGTCCATTGTTGGATGGGGGATTACAAGTCATGAAGTCGATGCCCCATTTACAGAACGGGCCGACAGTAAAGACTGGGTGAAGAAGAGCAGGTGGTGCTCGTGCTTTGTTGGCGTAAAGCTGACATTTCTCACATTTCTTCATGCCATGGATGCAATCGTGAAACAATGTAGGCCAAAAATAACCTGCTCGGATGATTTTCTGAGCAGTGGACATTCCCAAAAGCTGGCCCCCACATGTGCCGCTATGGAAGTCGTTCAAGACTCTATCGGCCTCGTCAATAGTCAAGCATCGACGAAGTATGGTGTCGACCCCTCGCCGATATAAGATATCTCCGATGAGGAGATAGTGGGGGGCCTGGTGGTGAATACGATGACGATCATCTCGTGAGAGGTGGTTACTGAACTTTTGGGTTCGAAGGTAGATGAGGAGGTAATATAAAAGAGATGTTCATCGGGGAAATCGGTATTGACGGGGGCACTGGTAGTATCAGAGGGGAAGGCCGTGACAAGTTTGGCGAGGATGAGAGCGTTCTTGCTCTTGGGTGTTGAAAATTCAAGATCGTACTCCTGAAGGATAACGATCCATCGAACAAATTTTCCATTAATTTGCCGATGGATGAGCAAGTATTGCATAGGGTTGGAATCTGCGACGACCTTAGTCGTGCGAAGCAGAATGTAATGACGTAGTTTCTGGACTGCGAGGACGACTGCAAGGGCTAGTTTCTCTTCGTGTTTATACTTCAAGAGTGGCCCTGAGAGGTTTTTACTAACGTAGTAAATGACATTCTCACGATCGTCATCACCGATTTGAACGAGAACTCATGCTACTGAGACAACTGATGCTGAGATGTAGAGGATATAGTCACGATTATAGTCAGGTGAACTAATTAAAGGGGTGTTAGACAACACCGTTTTAAGATCTTCAAATGCTCTTTGGGCACGTTCATCCCAGTGAAATTGGATGTCGTGGCATAGTAAGCGAAGGAAACCGTGTGCTCGAGTGGTGTAGTTTGGGACAAATTGCTGTAAAAAGTTAGCTTTTCCTTGTAGGCTCTGGAGTTGACGTAAATTCCGGGGGGGTAGAATTTTTGTGATGGCTTGGACTTTGAGGGGGTCCACGGTAATACCACTTTGGGAAATGATGAATTCAAGGAGGTGCCCCACAGTGACACAAAATACGCACTTGAGGGGGTTCAAGTGGATGTTGTACTAACGATACCGTTGAAAGATGATCTGTAAATCATTAAGATGTTGGGTGCATTTCTTGAATCGAGCTGTGAGGTCATCCAAGTATGCAAGGATGATATGAGCCAGATCGTGAAAAATGTATGTCATAGCCCGTTGGAAAGTTGCGCTAGCATTCTTTAAGCCAAAAGGCATGACACGATATGCAAAAGTACCCCAAGGGGTAGTGAATGCAGTTTTGTATTAATCGGCTGGGTGAATTTGGATTTGATTATAACCAAAGAAACCATCCATGAAGGATAGAGCCTCGTGGCATGCGCAGTCGTCGATGTTTCATCAATGAAAGGCGTTTGAAATTTTTCTTTGGGACATGTGTGATTCAGATCGCGAAAGTCCATGCAGACGCGAATAGTGCCCTATTTTTTGTTAACTGGTACAGGGTTGGAAACCCATGATGTATAGGCAATGGGGTAGATGAACCCATCCATGTGTAATTTGTCAATCTCGGCTTTGATGGTTGCTGCTTTGGATGGGTGTAGTAGTCGTTGTTTTTGACGAACTAGTGTAATGTCAGGTCAGGTGTCGATGCAATGTTCGATGATAGAGGGATCAAGACCAGGCATTTTTGTGTATGACCAGGCAAAAATATCCCAATATTCTTGGAAGACGACTTTATAGGTGGTGATTTCTTGAGGAGTGCAAGCGACGCCAATGGTGATTTCCTCAACAACTAAATTTTTTATGGTAATGTCAATTTTGATGGTTGGGGAAATATTGGCCATGTTGCCTTCTTCAAAAGCATCAGGGGTAGGAATGAGGTTGTTGAACCAATCAATATGCCATGATGGGATAAAATCCTTGGTTTCGACCACATATATGGGGTGTTGGTTAGGAGGCGTTGAGTCTTCCTGTGGAAAGAGGAGCGCTTTGTGGTGTAGCGCATCCCATGGGTAGTCGGGGGTGTTTAACTCTTTGAGTATGTCCTCATTACAATGGAATTGGTGGGAATACAAAGGATCTAAAAGAGTGATATCGGTGACTGTCTCTGTGTGGCTGTCCCCTGGTGATGAATAAGCAGGGGGAACGATGCAATGAGATTGCGATGGTTCGCTCGACATAAACCAAATATCGAAGTACTGAGGAGTACTAGTGGTAGTTGGGTGTAAAATTTCCGTAGGGAAATGAATGGGAGAATTGGGGGGATTTGGGGGTGAATCCTCGGATAAGTCATTCAAGAACCATGGAGGCGTTGGGAGTGCCTCGGGTTCGGGAGAAATGATATGAAGAATCTCTAGTGATGAGGTAAGGTCAACCATTGATTTTGTAGGGGGCGCCGGAGTTTGAATCAAGGTCAATTGGCGTTGCCTGTATTCAATGATCATAGGACATTGGTATGTAAAATGATTTAAGGATTCACATAGAGAGCAAGGGTATCTCATACGTTCATTCACTGAAGTTGTGACATAATGGATGTCATTGATTTTCGGTAGGGATGATGTAGCTGGATTGGGTTCGTTCTGGAAGCTTTGGCGTACTGCGGCTAATGTTTGCCGGAAGTGCGGCAGTGCTAGGAAATGGTGTGTATAATGGCCATATTCTGAACATATAGTGCAAGCGAATTTGGTTCGCAGCCCTTTACTACTTGAGTGAGGGGCAGTAGCGGCAGTACTTGCTACAGTGGCAAGCGTTGAGGGTGTTTGATTGAGTGGAATCAAGTTCTGTAACTTGGGTAGAGATGGGCAGTTGTTGGTTTGGTGTCGATCTTTCTCACATAGCATGCAAGGGGGTTGGACGCACGGGGGAAGTGGAGCTGTGGGCTTCTTCTTCTTTCGCCTTCCTCTAGCTATGGCAGGGAGGTTAGTGAGTGTGGGTGTAGAGGGTATGGTGGGAGTGAGTATGGGAATTGTCATTGGGATTCCTTCCATTTGGGGGGGAAGGGATGGTTGAAGGACCATCTCTAGTGGATATAAATACCAAACTAGAGTTGCTAACACCATATTAGGGAGGGTAAGCATTGCGGCTACTTGGAAAAATTGTACGCCTCGTGGAGGGTAAAATAAGGGGATTTGAGTAATGGCTTGGGGAACTGTCTCCCAAACTGGGATATGGCCTTGGGGAGAGGTGAAATCATGGACTCGTGGAGTCAACGAGTTCGCAAGAGGCTCATGAGGGGGGAGCTCTGCGACTAGTGGGACGTCAGATATGATAGAAGCCTCCCTAGGAGGAAGGGTATCCTCTATGTCAATTTCGTTGGATGATATGACACATACTTGATTGGAAGGATGAAGGAGCAGTGGTGCACCATGGTAANTGTTGGCAGAAGGGTTAGGCTCGTAATATGAGACTTGGTCAATGGTAATGATCTTCCCGTTATGGGGGAACATCATCGTTCGAAAGACGGAAGAGACAACTACCTTCATAGCGTACATGTAGCTATGACCGAACAAGATATTATAATCAAGTGGGGCGTCGATAACTTTAATGTCAGTGAGAATGGTCTTGCCCCCGAGTTCTACAGGGACATTTTGGAAGAGCCCTTCGGAAGACGATGGTCATCCTTCATAAGCTCTTAAGGTAATGGAAGATTGTATGAGTTCGGGGGAACCAAGTTTCTACCATACAGATTTGGACATAATGCAGGTAGATTCACCTTCATCGATGATGCACCGATGAACTGTAATGTTCCAAATTTTTACTGGGATTTGAAAAGCGATCAA
>JASDQU010588235.1:29255-48651 GCA_032191745.1 Picea mariana | reverse complement strand
AGTTACAAGACTAGCCAAAAGCCCTATCTTCCACAGAGTGTATATCCAAAAGTGAAATGAACTAGAAGTTTAAATTCGTACCACAAGTATATTGATATGTCTTATCAATAGCCTCCAAGTTGTATTATTTGAATAATTCTATACAAATATTTATAGTGAAAATGGTAATATGACCTTTAAAAAACATACCTTAGAGCACATCATCACAAGATTTCATCTTCCCTTGGAATTTTTCCTTTCTTCACTTCATCTTCCCTCTGAACTTCAATGTCAATATTGTGTTAAGAGATCACAATATTGAATGATGAAAATAAGTAGTTCTTAATGTGTGTTTATACTTTTTCAAGTACCTCCTTTACTTGACTTTAGGGTCGTCCTATAAATTTTTGTTTGCAACAACTTTTTCTCCTTTACTTGCATTTAGGGCCAAATTATAACTTCTTGACCTTGGATTTGGTGATTCTTGACCATACTTTGGGGTTTCATTTTTAATAGGACATAACTCCTCAACCGTGAGGAACCACGTGGTGTGGCACCTACCATTGGATACATCTTTACGAGGACCATCAATCAATGGATTTTTTGCATGCATTTGTAATGTCCTCTATACTCTTTTTCTTCAATCAAATTTAGGATTCATGACCACACTTATGGGGATTCTTAACTACTTAAATATATTTCCAGGGATTCTTGTAGACTTCTTCAAATTTTCTTCCCGTGAGGGTCATCCTTAAAGATATGTCATAAGGGGACCACTTTGCAGACCTTCAAATACTCCCATCACTTATAGATTCTTCCAAACTTTCTTTGGGGATTCTTCTAGGTTTGACATAACTTGATTCAGGGATTATTCTAGGGTTGACATCAATGACAACCAAATTTCCAACAATCTCCCCCTTTGGAATTGATGGAAACACTCATACTCTCCCCATGACCATTTCTCCCCCTGTTTTCATGCTTCTGATATTTCTCTCCCCCTTTGACATCAATGTAAAAGGGTAACTCCCCCTAAAACTATACCTTCTTTTGAAAATATCTCTCCCCATATTCATGCTTCCAGTCTTTCTCTCATGATTTAGTTCTTTCTCTCCCCCTTTGACATTAAGGGTAACTCCATCTGACTATTTCTCTCACCCTGTCTTCTTTTGCAAGATGTCGTGTAGATCAATGTGGGGCTTCTTGTATATTCTTTCTTTCCTCTCTTCCAGTGATTTTTTTCCATTAGTACTTCATGTTTTTGTAATCTACTGATGTATATTAAAATAATTTATTTCAAGGTTCCTTCATGGCTTGTCATCTTCATTGTAATGACATCAATGACATAATCATTCAACAATATTATATTGACAGTATAACTCCTCTGGATGGTTTCTCTCCCTCTGTCTTGATGTTCCTTTCACATCTTTCCTTCTTGTGACTAGTTGGTTCCACTTCTCAATATGATCTTTTTCTTGAGTCATATAATTTACTAAAACATTCCTCTTGATGACAATTCCAATGAGTCTTTTTGAAATTCCTCTTCATTCTTTCATCCACTATCATGCATCTTCTCTGATTTATGTTAAGTATTGTTTTATAGACCTTACAAATATCTCATGAATTCATCTTTGTCCATATGTCACAAAATTGTCCATGACTCTGGTACTCAACTACACACAATGGTGACTAATATGTCATTTCATTGTTTTGAGAGCTTCTTTAGATCTGTTGCAACTGATCACCACATATCCCTGCTTCTCAAGTTGAATAACTTATCTCCACTAGTATTCTCTATATTCAAATCAAAATCTACAAGTCTGCAAGATTCTTTAATGAATATATCATGCTTGAATACATGCTTGGAATTCTATATAAAATTATGAATCTTTGCCTCAAAAGTGTTCCAATGATATTCTTCGTAACTTCTAGCTGATATCTTCATACCCACATGGGGATGTGTTATGAAAACCACTTATTAATAAACCAATCTATCATGAGACATTCTAAATCATTTTGACGGAAAAAGTATCGAAGGATTTGGTTCCAGCACCGGTCTCATGATAAGGTAAAGGAGTTGATTAGAGGCTCCAAGGGCCTAGAAGTAAATAAGCACATAGACATTTGAATACGTTCCTATGTATAATAATAAGGGTGGAAATAGAAAGCGCTAAAGGAACAATTCTTAGAGTGGATAAGCATGTGGTTTTGAGCCCTTGGTCACAAGGAAAGTGGATTCAAGGAATATCCTATCTGCAAAATTTGAATCCATATACAAGAAAACAATCTGTGAAGGAATAAAATGATAAAACATCTTAGAAGGGATTTGAAGTCTTTTAAAATTAAAATTAAATATTAATCAAACATAAATTTCACCATTAATGTTGATTAAATGAAGAGGTGCAATGGTTCATTATTAAAAGACACAGTGGTTCAAATTCATACTTATTGAAATACTATATAAACCAAAAACTGTGGTGGAAAGAAGGTGTCTCTGCAATATACATAAAAAAAGTAGGAGTAGAGTACAAAAAAGAAATTATAAACATTTTTATGCAGTGAGGGTGGTAGGGAGGATGTCGGGAGGATCACAGCCCTCGACAGGTTAAAGCTTGTTTCACAAGGGAGTTGGTGCTTCCTAGAGTTGGTGCTCTAAAACCAGGGGATTGGTATCTCCTTTGGTCAATGCTCAAAAGAAGAGAGAATGGTGACTCTCACACAATTGGAACATGTACTTTTTATTTGTATATTCAAATTTATGTATTCAATACATTCTTGTTGATCAATTGTTACGATTAATTAATTAGTTAATTAATAATTGACTAAGATTTTTAAAAGAAGAAATATTGATTCAACCTTCCTCTCAGTATTGGCCAATATTTCAACACTTCCTGCTCAAAAAAATCTTGAAAAGAGACTCCTTTAAAGAAGAACTTAATATGGACCTTTCAAAAATTCTTGAAGGACCTATAAGAAGGACAAAATCAGACTTATTGAACAAGCAGATCATGTTAGTAGTTATATAATTCAAGTTTCAACTTTCTTGATTCCACCATACATCTATTCTAAAGGAAATATGGGAGATAGATAAGAATATTATGAAGTTCCAAATAATGAAGCAAGAGAGAATCAAATACAAAGAAATCCAAGGAGAATACCAAGACCAGTGATTTTTTCCATTGATTCTATTTCTTTCTTTTTGAATACAATAGGATTTCTTTGTTCACAAAGGACTTTGGTAAATCCACCACATTTTTTTGGGAGCATCATACGACTTCCATCATTCATTATATACCCTCCCAAAGGAAAACACCATTCTCTTCCTAACACAACAACATATGTTGTCGGAAGGTCGAGAAAAATTATGGTAAAGATTGTCTTGACATGTGGTGCAAAGCTTATCCATGCAAATAGATATTTAATTTCTTCATATGTTGTGAATTTTATTGAATATATTCCATATATTCCTTCTCCATCCTCACAATCCTTGTTGTATTCTAGTCCAACAACCTGCATTATTGATACTTGCATGATATTATTTGTGGCTCCACTATCAACCATACAATTATGAAATATCAGCTCAGGTGTTTACAAAGATACATAGAATGGAGGAAATTTTCCTCTTGTTCTCATAAATGGGGGATCAAATTGTTACTCATCATTCATTATAGTTGCTTCACCCATGACATCATGTTTATCTTCATATTTTAATACTTTAATAATATTTTCTTTTTGATGTGGTATTTTAACTACTTCCGATAATTGAAGAGTGATCTATAGCTTTGTCTAATCATCCACAACATTATAATTCATTTTTTGAAGAATTTTTTACTTCATTGGTTTTCTCTGGAGAAAAAAAAATATTTTTCACATTTGTTAGAAGAGGAAAAACTTATGATGTAGAAAGACCAATTTTTCTATTTATGGATTCATTGGCCTTATCTATTTTTGGATGATTTGGATCCTTTCCCTTGAATTTCTTGAGTTGGGCTCTAATCTAGACAACATTTTCTTGGAAATGTTGGTCTTCATACTCAAACTCTTGTTCTATCCAATCTCCCTCTAAAAATGGAAACATATCATTATCCATTTCCATGAATTCTAGAGATCCAGTATCGGCTTCATTGTAGTGACCTATGCTACAAACTTATTTTTGGGCTATTTTTAAAGGGGCTTCTGCAAAAACCTCTGATGTAGGGTCGTTTCCTTGTAGTGGATTCTCAAAATTGCACATCCAACTACATCATTATAAAAGAAGAGAGTCAAATTTAAATGGGAATTACAATGTGAAGAAAGTTTTGAGAGGTTAAACAAACTACTCACTAGTACACTTATTCTCAATATTGTTGATCCAAATGAAGATTTTTTGGTATGCACAAATTCTTGCAAGGAGGAAATTGGTGGAATTATTACTGAGGACGGACATGTGGTTTTTATGAATACAAAAATCTTAAGGCGAATGAGAGAAATTATGTCACCTGTTGGAACACATATATTTATAAACTTTTGAGTTTTATTTTCCTCTTTCACGAAAATATAATCTTTCCCAAATCATGAATTAGAGAATAAATTTTGAACTTTAAATCCATTTCATTCTTGGTTAAATAAGAATAAGGAGAACGTAATGTCCATCGTTGATGAAGCCTTTTATTTAATAAAATGATACTAATCTCTTCGGAGTTTTGGAGCTGCCAAATTGTTAAATAAGTAAATCATTGAGGTCTCTTCGAAGATTCGTGCTTCAGGTGTTTCAATATTTCTAAACAATGAAAACCCCGAACGCCGAAACACCGAAGTTCTTAAGGCTGATTCAACGTTTAAAGCATGATAAATTAAAACATAAGAATGATTAGTAGAAGATTAACTTCTTTGTGATTTCAGCCTTCAGGATATCTCTACCCTCTTAAATTCAAAACCTCTGAAAGCCAAACCGCAAAATTGTTAATAATGTTTATGATTGGTTAGAGTTAAAGATTGGAAGGATTATTTTTTATTTTTCATCAATGTGAAAAACTTACAGAATTATTTTGTTTCGGGCAAGTTAATGATGCCATCAGAACTTAGCGAAACACCGAACTGATTCTAGAGTCTGACAAACTAGGCGAAAAGACCAAATATAGTAGAGAAAGGGGTAAATAGACAGAAAGGGGGATTCAAAATCACCGGAGTGATAAATCTCCGAAGTGGAAGATCTAATGCCACGTGTCCTTTGAGTTGAACGGTGGAGATTTGTTTCAGAAATCCCGACTTCAAGACTTCGAGAATCCTCGCTTCACAACATCTCAAACCTTCTGAAGAAATTATCCCCAAAGCACAGGATCTCATACCACATGTCCTTTGAGTTCAACGGTGGAGATTTATTTTGGAAATCCGGGCTTCGGGACTTTGGGAATCTAGGCTTCGGTACTTCGGGAATTCTCACCTCACACATTCAGATTTCTTTCGAAGCAGTTATCGCCGAAATGGGAGATTTGGTGTCGCGTGTCCACTTCGATCAATGATCACGATGGACTTCGAATCTTCGAGAGTTATTTACTCAACACTGCTTGCCTTCCACAGAGCACGAACTAGTTGAATACAAAGATCATCTGACAGGTGTCCCCTGCTCAGATCGATGGACATGAATTGCACAAAGATTTTTCCACATGTGACCAGGAGTTGTGACCTCAGCTCAAAATTTGGGTGCTTATATTACTTTGCAAGATCTAACATCTTATCTCTCTCTCTCTCCTAGATCAATGGTCAAGGGAAATTATAGAGTGCGGAGTTGCATGGAACTTAATTTTGAGAGGCGGTCCTGCAATTTAAACCGTGGTTTTCTCTCGGGGTTACATGGCATCACCAAGTGTATTGCGAGATGAAAATTGGTTTACTTCAAAACCACCTCCTCATGCCCCCGCAAAATATTGAGAAGAAGAAAAGGACATTGGAAAAACACATGTAATCCAGCCTATTACGTTTTCCACATCAGTTACTGCATTTACCTCCATTACAGTTTCATTTTTTCACAAATGATTACTTTTCCTACATCCGTTATACATCTCTTGATGAACCATGCAGAGTTATCCATCCGATTAGCCTTCTCTCTCTGAATAAGTGTTTCTTGCAGTAGGTGAAGAGACAGAAGAAAATGACAGTTAATCCCATCTGTTTTCACACCCTGTTGTTTCATTTTAGACATAGTTAGATATTGTAAGAATTCCAACTGTTTTGAGTGATGGCAAATTTTGTATAAATACACAGATTCAAGATCTGCACCGAGTTTCTTCTTGCCGAATGTAACAGAGAAAAATCTCTTTTTCAGAATTAATAAAAGTGCAAAGAGGGATTCCAAATTTCGTTTAGCTTGAGTTATGTGTTTCTTCTATTCTTCCATATCTCAGCATTTCTCTATGTATTCCTTGATAAAGGTTTGATTTCAATTTAGTACAACAACTACTGTAGACATATTTCATTAGTAATTTGTTAAGAAAATAGTTTTTCCTCTGCATTTACTGTGAATAAAGCAAGACCTGTGAGCTGTGTGGATTGATATATTTTATACTTTATTCAAGGTTATGCTTCCTATTTTCTTCTACTACAACAAAGTGAGATTCTTCATCAATTGATGCCTTGCTTTGTTTAACATTTTAGTGTTTTTATCTCACATCATTAGATTTTTCAATTTAGAATCAGACGTGAAATACAACCTCTAGCTGATAGGTTGTTAATTTCATTTAAGGAGATTTTCTCATACAACTAAGGTAGAAAAATCACACTTTAAAACTTTCCTTTAATTCCTGATGCTTGACATTATTCTTTGAGCCTTAAGTTTAATTTCAGGAACAACATCGTTTTGGTGTCGTCGCCAGGGACAGAGAAATGAAGTTATTTTTCCCTGGGAGAATGACATGGTAAGTTTTTCTCTTTGATAGTGAACAAAGATTGAATACAATAATATGGATAATTTTAATCTTTCACTCGAAGACTCCTCTACAGATAAACTCGCATTCGTTAGTAAGAATACCAGGAAGAACCCAGATGATCAGTAGACTACGCATGTATCCAATCCTAAAAAACTACTAAAACCAAGGGGATACCTCAAGAATATTGTCGCATCCACAATTACAGTTTACC
Source organism: Picea mariana (assembly GCA_032191745.1). Taxonomy (NCBI): domain Eukaryota; kingdom Viridiplantae; phylum Streptophyta; class Pinopsida; order Pinales; family Pinaceae; genus Picea; species Picea mariana. Next base: position 41,559 of record JASDQU010588235.1, on the reverse strand, counting down.
AACCCAAAATTGTGCAAACTAATGCTAAGGTTCCACTTGAACATTCAATCGTGCAAGAAGGTTCCACACAAATCCACTTCAGAGATACATCAATGGATAAACTTGAAGCTGAAACCATAAACCCCAAGCTGGTTTTACCCGAGATAAAAGCTGAGACCGATTTGACTTCCACCTTTACTAGTAAAGGTAAAATATCCCTTTAGATACTCGCCTTTATTGATATTCCATCGATCCCTGAAGTAAAGGTTTCAGTTCCTCAAAACTCTGAAGAGTATATCTCATACCCTGATTTAACTCCTGTTGGTTCTCCTGTTTATATATCCTGTAAGTCTGAAGAACCCAGTCCTCATTTCCCTTTTCCCCCTTTTTCAGATTTTTTGTCTCCTAACGGTTAGTTTCCAGAACCTCCTTCACCTCATCCCGAAGTACTTGAAGGGTCACTACAAGTTTTTGAAAATCATCTCTATAATTCCCGAACTTCATCCCCTAGACTCTCAATGGCTGCTACCGGAGGAGGTGGCGTCGGAGTTGATGCTGGAGGAGGAGGTGGTCCTTCCTCCGGTTCTTCATGATTTACCCGAAAATTATATGAAGAACTGACTGAAATTCATAGGAGAAGGGGACTTAACTGCTACAGAGCACATAAACTTTAAGAATAGAGGGGCTTCTGCAGTTTTCAGGATTAGCTATGTAGTGTAAGTCATTAATCTATAAGTGGGATATTCAAATCATGAGAATTATTGGTCAGTTGCGACTAATACTCATGGATATGGGTCATAGATTAATGAATTACACTATGCAGTTAATCCTAAAAATGATACCACATAAAAAATTTTGACCAATTCGTTGATATCCTTGGCATTGAGCATGAGGATCTTTACTCAAGACTTTTAGTGCAGACTTTCGAAGGCCAAGTAAGAATCTGGTTTCGAGGGCTCCCGGTAGGTTTTTTAGGGTCTTATGATGCGCTATAAAATGCTTTTTTAAGATAGTGGGGAGAAAATAAAGACCACTTGTACTATCTGACGGAATTTGGGGCTCTGGGAAAAATAATTCTGAGTCAGTCCTAGAATTCACCTAGAGGTTTATAAAACTCTATCATAAGATTCCAGTAGAAGTCAAACCTTCTCAACCCACAGCTAAAGTGACTTTCACAGGGGCTTTTGAGATTGACTTTGCCCTACTTTTAAGAGAAATGAGATCTTCCACCCTCACGGGAATGCATGACGACACCATAGAAATCGTGTCGAACATGATGGCGTCAGGTAAACTAAAATCCAAGGTTGAGACAGGAACCAAAGAAACTAGATGCTTCAGGGAACAAGTAGGACCCTCTAGATCTGGGAGATCTGGGGAGAAAAAAATGGATGGCATGGCTAAGATAATCAAAGAATTATCAAACAAAATATCTAGAATGGAACTAGACCAATATAAGCCTGATCCATTCACTAGAAAAGATTTCAAAAGGAATCCTAACCCCCAGATCCAGCAGAGACAAGTAAAAAACGAAGATTAAAAAATCAAAGCCCCATTTAAAACAAAAAACTTCATGCAAAGTGATGATATGCAAGATTATGGGGGTTAGATGAATATATAAAAAATCTCAGTGATGACGACCAAGAACCTCACCTAACCAGACAGGATTATGAAATATCTTTAGACCAAGAACCCCTGTTTGGAAATGAGGAAAGTATAAATAATCTGGGAGAGTCGGATTATCAAGGAATCATCGACTCTATAATGGCTGAGCTTCAATAGAAATATAATTTAAGGCCTAGAGATAAAAATTCTACAATTGCTCCACCGAAGAAGATCTTGTCGAGAAGTAAAATGAATGAGGCAACTCAACCATCCACTGAAACGCAAGCTGCCAAAACAAAAACAGTTGAAATAAAGCTGCCAAAACAAGGATAGCCGAAACAAAAGAAATGCAGACTAATAGGCAAGATAAAAAAGAAATAGAGATCCCAACCAGAGAAGCTGAAAATATAATCGGAAGTTTCAACCTGGAAAATGAAATTAATAAAATCAAAATTCATGTACCTCTTGTTGAACTGGTGAAAAATCCAATGTATAGAAAGCAAATTGCCAAGATGATAAATTTTCTGGATGTTGAAAGTCATGTGAATGATATTAATTTAGATGATAGACCTACTATAATGTTTGGTCCGCATATAGAAAATGCCAAAGATTCTATTGCTCCTTTTTATATTACATTGACCATGCATGATCACCTACTGCATAACTGTATGTTGGATTATCGAGCATCCCACAACTTAATGCCCAAAGTTATTATGGAAAAGTTGGGTCTTGAGATTAATAGACCATACCGAGATCTATATTATTTTGATTCAATAAAAGTTAAATGTCTCAATATGATTAAATATTTGGTAGTTAATCTTGCACATATTCCTGTAAAGAGTATTCTTATGCATGTAGTTGTTGTTGATGTCCCTGCAAAGTATGACATGTTGTTATCCAGGTCTTGGGGTTCCAATCTCAAAGGATCACTTCAACTGGACATGACGTATGATACGATCCCAATATTCGGTGGATAGTTCAACCGTCTATACAGAGAAACAAGGTTGGAATATATTGTAAGTGACCTGCAAAACCCAAATAATTACCCTATATATGTTGCCGATCAGAATTTAGGAAACTGTATATTATCAATTGATGATGTTTTCGATGAATGTACAGAAGAAATTTGTATATAATAAGAAAACCAAAAAGAAAAAATAAACAAAATAAACAAAAATGTAAACAGTGTAGGAGTTTGGAAAATGTTTTTTGATGGTGCTTCGTCTTAGGAAGGAGCAAGAGCTGGAGTGTTTTTTGTGGCACCCGGAGATGAATTCATTATTCTTTTCTCATATATATTGTAGTGGGACATTGATTATCCAAATAATGTATGCGAGTATGAAGCTCTGGTCTTAGGATTAGAAGCTGCCAGGAAATTGAAAATTGAAAATCTAATAGTTTATGGTGATGCAGAGCTGATTGTAAGACATATAAGGCAACAGTATCAAGCCAAACATACAAGGCTAAGGTCATACAGAAAATATTCCTAGGATTTGATAGAAAACTTTTTCTCATCATTTAATATTCACCATATTCCTATGGTACAAAACCAACAAGTTGATTCTCTAGCGAAAGAGGCTGCTAATTGTACGCCACCTACCATCCTGATGCTAAATTATCACATAGAAATGAGGCACATGCCTTCAATACCAAATATTGTTCATCACTGGAAGGTCTTTGAAGACGATGAGCAGATCAAGCAATTCCTAGAAATGGTTGATGAATTTTCTGAAACACACATCGACTAGGAAAATCAGAATGACCCTACTTGGATCATGCAAGAAGGTGAAGATCCTTAGAAGTTCTAGGGTAAGATTGCTAATCACCGCATGTTGGTACTAAAAATCAATCAGATCCATAAAGGTCTGATTTCCTTAGAAATATTGTTTGATCATGATGATATTCCCCTAAAGTCTACTTTGAAACCTCAACTCGAAGACGTTGAATATTGTAATATAGGCACTAAGGAAACTCCTAAACAGGTCAAAATATCTAAATACCTTCCACCCGAAATGATAAGTAAATATGTCGAGTTACTCAAACAATACAAAGATGTATTCTCTTGGTCTTATGACGAACTAAAAAATTATGATACCATTGTCATTGAACATAAAATCCCTTTAAAGCAGGGCATCAAACCTTTCAGGAAGAAACTCAGACAGATAAATCCTATACTTCTGCCTATAATGGAAAGGGAGGTAAAAAATCTCCTTTATGCAAAGATTATTGTTCCACTCAGATATTCAGAGTGGGTATCCAACTTAGTTCTAGTTAGGAAGAAGAATGGTGAGATAAGACTCTGCGTAGATTTCCAGAATCTAAATAGATAATCTCTTAAAGACAATTATTCGCTCCCTAAAATGGATCGCATTCTAGAAAACATGGTTGAGGCTAACAAGATGTCTATGATTGATGGATTTTCAGGTTACAATCAAATTGTAGTCCACGAAGATGATAAAGAAAAAACCTTGTTAACCACTCCATGGGGTACTTTCATGTACGATAAAATTCCATTCGGTCTGATGAACACAGGGGCCACCTTCCAACAAGCAATGGGCATCTACTTTGTTGGTGAGAGAGATAAGTTTTTCGTTATTTATCTCGTCGATTTAACTATTTTTTCTAACTTTGACGCAGAGCACTTGGTACACCTCAAACATACATTTGAGAAATGCTGAAAATTTGGTTTGTCACCCAACCCTAAGAAATCCCATTTTGCAATGCAGGAAGGTAAACTCTTGGGCCACATAGTGCCTAGAAAATGAATCAAAATCGATACTAAAATAATTGAAGCTATAGATACAATAAATATTTCTAGGAACATAAAGGAAATCTAGTCTTTTTTAGGAAAAATAATTTTTTTAAGAAGATTCATTCCAAACTTCATTGAAATAGTTAAACTGATTATAGATATGCTCAAGAAGGACAGCGAGGTCAAATGGAAAACTGAAGCTAAAGAATCCTTCGAATGCATCAAGAATGTTATAGGAGAAGTGTCAGTGCTAGCCAGCCCAGATTATATGAAAGAATTCTTGATCTTTTCATTCGCATCTGAACATACTATCGCATTCGTTCTCTTACAAAAGAATGATGAAGGTTTTGAGCAGCCGATAGTATTTTTCAGTAAAAGTCTCAGAGACGTCGAATTGAAAAATGATATACTGGAAAAATAGGCATATGCAATGGTGAAAGCCCTCAAATCTTTCAGGACTTACGTGATGCACTCCAAATTAATTGTTTGTGTGCCAACTAGCTCTGTTAAAGATATATTGGTTCAACCAGATAGTGACGAAAAGAGAGGTTGATGGCTAGCCAAGATTCAAGAATTCGATCTTGAGGTAAAATTGACTAAACTCGTCAAAGGTCAAGGCCTAGAAAAATTATTGGCATAATCAAACTTTAGAGAATTGTGGATAAACCACCTAGAATCCCATGGATACCTTTCAGACATATAAGAACTTGATGACCAATCACCTACAAGGAAGATCCAAGAAAAAAATTCTTCCTCGGCTTGGTATAGCGACATAGTTTCATACCTCCTAACTCTTCAGTTCCCAAGTGATATGACTCCTTCCAACACTAGAACATTGAATATGCACGCGGTAAAATATTGCATCATGGATAGCCAACTGTATTGGAAGGATCCTCTAGGATTTTTACTAAGTTGCTTAGTAGAATCTGAAACGGCGAATTTCATAAATGAGTTTCATGAAGGGGTGTGTGGAGGACATCACGGCTGGAGGGCCATGGCCTATAAAATCCTAAGAGTTGGATACTATTGGCCGAAATTATTCACTGATGTGAATACCAAAGTCAGAGCCTGTAACCCCTGTCAACTATTCTTAGGCAAGAAAAATGTTCCCTCACTACCCTTGATTACAGTCAAAATAGAAGCTTTGTTTCAACAATGGGGTCTGGATTTTATCAGAGAAATACATCCACATTCAAGTGCACATCATAAATGGATTTTAACCACCATAGACTATTTCACTAAATGGGTGGAATCCATTCCGACAAGAAATGATACAGACAGTGTGGTGATCAATTTCTTAGAAGAAAACATTTGATCGAGATTCGGTTGTCCTTGGAAGATAGTTACTGATAATGCCCAAGATTTAAAATCCATGGAAATGGTCAGTTTTTGTCAAAAGTGCAACATTGTACTAGGACATTCCACAACCTACTAACCATAATTCAATGGATTAGTTGAATCATCAAATAAGAGCGTAATCACCATAATAAAAAAGGTGTTGACTGAAAATAAGAAAGCCTGGCATGTTCATTTGAAATATGCTTTGTGGGAAAATCGAATTGGCACTAAGAAATCGATCGGAATGTCTCCTTTACAAATGGTGTACAGTACTGACATGGTCCTCCCCATAAAGTCGAACGATTTTACCAAAATAATAAATGAGTTAATTGAAGTTCAACAAAATAGGGCTGAGGTGGACGAGAAACTTCAGAAATATCAAGATAACATGAAAGCTCTGTTTGATAAAAAAGATAAAGATAGAGAATTTCTCCCTGGTGACCTAGTTTTGAAGTGGGATGCTAGAAAGGAAGACGTGGGAAAGCACAACAAGTTTGATCACATCTGGTTTGGACCTTTCAGGATCACATCTTCTGAAGGAAATAATTCATTCTTATTAGAAAACCTTGATGGGAAAATCCTTAACACCCCTATCAACGGGCATTACCTGAAACACTTCATGCAATAATCAAATTCCAAACTCCCATTATACATACCGGTTTGATTTTCATGTTTTGATTTGCAATTTTTGGTTTCTTTGGTAATTTTTTACTTTCATTGTAAATAAGGCCAGGTTTTTTGATTCCATAAAAACATAAATATATAAAAAAAGTAACTCATATTGTTTCTTTTCTGCAGAAGTTTTTGACATTTCTCATGTTATTTTTAGGCATAATACTTATTGATAGTCGAGAGATAAAGATGTATCAGAAACCAACACTTACTCTTCAGAACATTGGCTTTATCTCAAAACAGGTGATAAATGAACAGTTTACTTGATTGAAAATATAGAGAAAATCTAAGGTATAAGCTTCTACCCTACCGACCCAAGCTAAATTTTCAAAGGGATCTCACTAAATATGAAAGAAGTCTCATTATTATACATATTGTCACCTAATCCACAACCAGAGGAATATAAAATTGCAGCTTAATCTTAAAAAAAAATCTCCAAGTAAAATAAAATTAAAATAAAAAATGAAATAAATTTTTTAAAAAGAAAATAAGAATAAAAAGACCTTAAAGAAAATTTGAGAATCAATAAACGATCTCGTATGGGAATAACCTTGTTTACAGCAGAACATTTTGAATCCTCATTTTGTTTTATCCTGCCCATCCTCAAGTTTTATTTTCCTATGATTCTTAATACCTCTCCTTGGTCTTCATAGAGAGAAAAGATTTCACCTTAACTCTGAAAAATCATAAACATGTCTTTAGAAAAATGTTGGGCGAAAATTTATACGTCCCTTTCAATTTAACCAAAAGAAAGTATGTTTAGACTAATCGTAATAACTTTATCTCTCTTATCTAGTTTTAAATTGACTAGTTCTCTCAAGGTTGATCCCTAAAATTTAAAATCCCCTATAAAATCTCCTCAATAAGTGAATATGTATTAAACGTTTGAAGAAAATTAGTTTTGGAGTATACTAAAAATTTATGACAGAACTTTTCTTTGAATATCTTAAACATATATCATCCATTGTATGTTAAATATAGATTGATTTCCCCCACTTCATGTATTAAAATATAGAAATATGATGAAAGTAAATTCATTAAATGATTTCCCCAATCTAGTCCAAGTCAAATGGTGAAAGGAAATTCGAAAAATCGATTTCCCCCATTTTTTCCAAAAAATAGATGATGAAAGAAAATTCATTTAAATGATTTCCCTCATCTTAGCATTTAAATGACAAATTACTAATTGAAGTGGTGAAAGGAAATTCAATGGGAGAAATAGATAACTTCATCGGGGTACTGAACAAGACCGTTGGCAGTGAAGCAATATTTATGATATATGTGTGGTTGGCATACGTATCTACATGATATACTCTAACATCTAATTCTTTTTCAGTGAGATTTACATTATGAACCAATGAGGGATCCTCATAAAATATGACACATATACTTAACCTTGATGTGAAAGAAATCGATCAAAGCTTGATATTTCGGCTAAAGTTACTTTGATTATCTTAAGAAAATCCGAATACAGTTTTAAGAAAGAGGAATTTCAAATAGCCTAACTGAAGGTCATGATTCGATGTGTTTTAAGGTTTTCTAAGTTTCGATTGAAACTCTTTTTCTCAGTATGATCCTTTTCTGAATGTGTTTCACATAAATGCAATAATGACTCCATTTACCAAATAAAGGCACTTGTTCTACTATTCTTCTGTGTCTCACGGGGAGACGCGATCCCTAGATGGAGCCTTGGAACACATATATTTCTGAACTTTTGAGTTTTGTTTTCCTCTTTCACGAAAATATAATCTTTCCCAAATCATGAATTAGAGAATAACTTTCGAACTTTAAATCCATTTCATTCCTGGTTAAATACGAATAAGGTGCATGTAATGTCCATCGTTGATGAAGCCTTTTATTTAATTAAATGATCCTAATCTCTTCGGAGTTGTGAAGATGCCAAAATTTTAAAGAAGTAAATCACTGAGGTTGCTTCAGAGCTTCATGCTTCGGGTGTTTCAATATGTCTAAACAATGAAAACCATGAACGTCGAAACACCAAAGTTATTAAGGTTAATTCAAGGTTTAAAGCATGATAAATTAAAACATAAGAATGATTAGTAGAAGATTATCTTCTCTGTGATTTCAGCCTTCGGGAGATCTCTACCCTCTTACATTCAAAACCTCTGAAATCCAAATCGCCAAATTGTTAATAATGTTTATGATTGGTTAGAGTTAATGATTGGAACGATTATTTTTTATTTTTCATCAATGTGAAAAACTTACAAAATTATTTTGTTTCGGGAAGGTTAATGGCGCCATCAGAAATTAGCAGAATGCCAAACTAATTCGAGAGTCTGATAAACTAGGCGAAAATACCAAATATAGTAGAGAAATGGGTAAATATACAGAAGGGGGATTCAAAATCATTGGAGCGCTAAATATCCAAAGTGGAAGATATGATGCCACATGTCCTTTGAGTTCAACGGTGGAGATTTATTTCAGAAATCTAGGCTTCGAGGCTTCGGGAATCATCACTTCACAACATTGCAAACCTTCCAAAGCAATTATCCCTGAAGCGTAGGATCTCATTCCATGTGTTCTTTGAGTTCAACGGTGGAGATTTATTTCGAAAATCTGGGCTTCAGGACTTCAGGAATCTGGGCTTTAGGACTTCAGGAATTCTCACCTCACACATTCGGATTTCTTCCCAAGCAGTTATCACCGAAATGGGAGATCTGGTGTCGCGTGTCCGCTTCAATCATTGGTCACGATGGAATTCAGATATTCAGGAGTTCTTTACTCAGCACTGCTTGCCTCCCACAGAGTATGAACTAGTCGAATACAAAGATCGTCTAACAGGTGTCCCTTGCTTAAATCGATGGATAGGAATTGCACAAAGATTTATCCACATGTGACCAAGAGTTGTGACCTCAATTCAAACTTTTGGCCCTTATATTACTTTGCGAGATCTAACAACTTATCTCTCTCTCACCTAGATCAATGGTCAATGGAAATTGTGGGGCGCAGAGTTGCATGGGACTTAATTTCGAGAGGTGGTCCCGCAATTTAAACCGCGGTTTTCTCTCAGGGTTACGTGGCATCACTAGGTGTATTGTGGGATGAAAAGTAGTTTATTTCAAAACCACCTCATCATGCCCCTGCAAAAGATTGAGAAGAAGAAAAGGACATTGGAACAACACATGTCATCCATGTCATGTATCTCTTTCTCCCTCCAACCTGTTACGCTTTCCACATTGGTTACTGCATTTACCTCCATTACAGTTTCATTTTTTTATGGACGATTACTTTTCCTATGTCTGCTATCCATCTTTTGACAAACCATGCATATTTATCCATCTGATTAGCCTTCTCACTTTGAATAAGTGTTTCTCACAGTAGGTTAAGAGATAGAAGAAAATGATAGTTAATCCCATCCGTTTTCACATCACGTCGTTTCATTTTAGACATAGTTAGATATTGTAAGAAGTCCAACCGTTTTGAGTGGTGGAAAATTTTGTATAAATACACAGATTCAATATCTACACCTGGTTGCTTCTTGTTGAATGTAACAAAGAAAAATCTCCTTTTGAGAATTAATACAAGTGCAGATAGGGATTCCAAATTTCGTTTAGCTTGAGTTATGTGTTTCTTATATTCTTCCATATCTCAGCATTTCTCTATGTATTCCTCGATAAAGTTTTGATTTCAATTTAGTACGACAACTACGGAAGTCATATTTCATTAGTAATTTGTTAAGAAAACAATTTTTCCTCTGCATTTACTGTGAGTAAAGAAAGACCTGTGAGCTGTGTGGATTACTATATTTTATACTTTATTCAAGGTTATGCTTCCTATTTTCTTCTACTGCAACAAAGTGAGATTCTTCAACAATTGATGCCTTTCTTTGTTTAACAGTTTAGTGTTTTTCTCTCTCATCGTTCAATTTTGAAATTTAGAATCAGACACGAAATACGGCCTCTGGATGATAGTTTGTTAATTTCATTTAAGGAACTTTTCTCGTACAACTAAGGTAGAAAAAGCACACCTTAAAAATTTTCTTTAATTCCTGATGCCTGACATTATTATTTGAGCCTTAAGTTTAATCTCAGGAACAACATCACCCATGAATTAGAGCTTGTTTGCATTGTCCATGCATTGAAGATGTGGAGACACTATTTGATGGGGAGAAAATTTGAGTTAAGAATGGTTCATAGTGGTCTAAAGAATTTATTTGAACAATGGACTTTGAATGTTAGGTAAACAATATGGTTGGAATTACTTTGTGAATTTGACTTCATTCTACAACCATTATCGTGTGTAAATCAAGTTTGAAAAATAAAATTATTGAGGATATTATCTCATATGAGCATTATATTCAAGTCAAAGAATGTACAATAGAAATATGAATATTATAAGTTGGAAGATGATGGAATTATTAATTATAACAATAGTGTTTGTGATTCTAGTTCTAGTGAATCAAGGAATGCAACAAACCCACTCACCTAATTAGGATGTGATCAACATTCTTACATACAATTTATGGGAAATGATAGTTTTTTTAATAAAAAAATGCATTGCCCATAAACAATTACTTCACAACCTATGAGCAAATTTAACCATCTTAGCAATAAAAACTATTTATACTCATATATTGAATATTAAGCAATAGTGCATGAACCATTATAGCAACATTCATATGCATTTACAATAGTATTGATATGAAATTATTTCACATGCATATAATTGCATTCACTTATTGGTTATGGCCCCTTCTGACATACCCACAAGGCTATTTGCATCAAACTAACATGGTTGGAAATTAATTTGCAAGACAGAGGTAGAAATTTTCCCTCTACAATATAACATATAGTTGTGATAGCCTCAAAATCTGCATATAAATAATTACTAGACAGCTCGGTGTGCACTCTTGAGCCCAGTGTCAATTTTCAAACTTGTATCTTCTGGAAAAAGAACACAAATCTCATATATAGTGGAAACAACAACATTAAACATCATCACATTAGTAAAATAAGTTTATAATACTTATAATTTGTTATTAGCTACACTTGGGGAAAATAACTCCATGGGAGTGTTTTTCCACTCGGCCATAGGCACCAACTCATGTAGGTGCCACGAAATGATAGGTAATGAAAAAACAATGGGAAATTAATTGTCTATGGTTATGGTTTTCATCACTTTTCCCAATAGATACCTATTAGATCCAAGGAATTACCTTTTAGCACATTATTTTTGTAGTAGTCCCACTCTCAGCCTCTCTTTCCCCCTTATCCCTTTGCAAAACAATGAACGGAATCCCCTTCACTCCTAAATAGTTCCTCATGCTATCCCACTTCCTTCCAGTGCTCGAATGGAGGTTGGCCAAGAAATATCTTATGCTAGAAACAAGGAGAACTCAAATGTAAAAAAATTCTTCTTAATCCCATAAATAACTCATGGACACAGTCGTGGATTCCACATAATTTGAATTAACATGATGACATATGAATTAACATGATCATGACACCAATAAAAGTAGGGAAACCATTGGACACTTGTGTAGTGATATATTTTTTCCATATTCAACAACATTATGGCCTAACAAATGGCTATATCTCCTAGCATTCACTTTTATAATAGGATTATAAATCTCACCTTCCTTGGTTATTAGCTCATAACCACACAACTTGACATGTCATTTTATCTCATATGGACGAATTCAAAAGATTATACAAGTTTTATATGTCCAAGGATTTATTCCTTTACCACACCAAGTGGGATATCATTCACATAAATGCATCCAAACCACATAAACATATCAATCTAAATATCAAATATCAATTTAGGGAATTCTTACCTAAATTCCCTTTAGTATATATGCAACATAATCACACTAAATCCATACATTCATGGTTTCCATTAGCTTATTTGATGCTACCTGATCAGTTGGTGTGTTATAGAGGATCACATTCTTTTTTCACCAACCTCTTAATCAACATTTTATTTTCCTCCTCTTATCTT